>JAAAWM010010684.1:0-47879 GCA_036873465.1 Thinopyrum obtusiflorum
CGCGGGGTTGAGGTCTTCATGGGCAGGTGGCGCCGCCCGGGCGGGCCAGGCTGCCCAGCGGTCGGACTCGGCCCTCGGGTCGCCGGACATCGGAGCCGCGGAGCGTCGGCGGGTCGATTGGTGGGGAAGAGGCTCCGGCGCACCCCTACCTGGCGCGCCAAATGTCGGATCACGGGTTCCGACAAAACCCTTAAGGTTTGAACTCTGGGGTGCGAGCGAAGTTCTCTCCCTCCTACCGATCCGCGTCCTAACTAGCTAAGATCTCAAGATCGAGCTCGGCGAACTCACAATCACAAAGACACGAGGTTTATACTGGTTCGGGCCACTGTTGTGGTGTAATACCCTACTCCAGTGTGGTGGTGGTGGATTGCCTCTTGGGCTAATGATTAACAGTACAAGGGGAAGAACAGCCTCCTGAGGTTGAGGTGTTCTTGTGCTCGGTGTGTGGCTAAGGATCAGGCGAGATGCCCCTGGATCAGATGCCTCTACTGTGGTGGCTAGTTCTACTTATATAGGCCCTGGTCCTCTTCCCAAATATTGAGCGGGAAGGGAGCCAACAGCGGCCAATTTGAAAGGGGACAACTAGTACAGCTTATCCTGACAAAAGCGATCTTCGCCTGCAAAAGGCTCTGGCGGTGACGCCGCCTTGGGCTCCATGGTGACCTCTGTCTTGCCGTCCTGCTGGTCTTGGTCTCGTTGCACCAATATGGACACCTTTGCTTGATGCCTCAGTACTCCACGCCTATGCTCGCTCCCTTAGCACCAAAGGGGAAATAAGGACACTGCGTGGGCTGGCGCCCGCCTGGCGCCCTCCTGGCCTCGATCGTCATGGCTCACATCACAAGAACCTCGTGAGGTTTGCCCTGCCTTGATCTCTCCACCCCTCGTGAGCCAGCCTGGTGAGGCCGCTCCTGAGGAGGTCTTGTGTCGTCCGCCTCGCAAGGCTTGGCCCCTCGCGAGGGTCTTGACTGCCTCGTTGATGAAGATGGGCCGTACAGGCCTGCTAGCACAGCCACGCCGTGGGCCGCAGGCAGGCAGGCAAGTCTGGGGACCCTCGTTCCCAGAATGCCGACAGGAGGTGTCATACCTCTCAACCCGGGGATGAGCCTGAAATACCAATTTCAGCTCTTAGAACATCTCATATCACTAAACAAAAGACACATCCGTGACATTTTGAGCCGAATGATTTTTTTCCTGTCATGCTTATGACACGTCTATGACGATAATTGTGACAAAACCAGGTATCATCATAGATGTGGTGGGCTCCTACTTCTATGACAAAAAATCATGATAGAAAATGGGCTTTTCGTCCTGGGCGGGCCGGAGACGCAGCTTCATGACATTCTTTGGGCCGTCCATGACGAAAAAAACCGTGGTAGAAGTGAGGGCAAGGAAAATATCGTGGAGTTCTTGGTTACTCATGGGTGGTCGTGGCTAAGCGATGCGCGTTTCTCTCATACACGTATGCATGTGTGTGTGACCCGTTGGGCTCTAACTGAACCCGAGCGAGGCGTTCGCCTGCTGAACCCGAGCGATTGCACTGCAGGCTACGCGTTACTGAACCCGAGCGATCGATCGATCTGGCTGTTAACTGAACCCGATCGAGCGATTCCTTCGCTACTGCTGCTAGCTAAAGCTGATCGAACCTGCTGCCTCTTGATGTACAGTGAGTGTTGTTGGGGGGTGGGACGAACAGTTCCCAGTGGGGTTTGGATGAACAGGACCCCGTGGTAGTAGAGGCCGTTGCCGCTGGATGAACAGGACCCCAATCGAGCCGGTTGGGGGTGGATGAACATGACCCCGTGGAGGGCCTGATGAATAGGACCCCATGGAGGGCTGGTTGAACAGTAGCCGGTGGAGGGCTGGATGACTAGTAGCCCATGGAGAGGGCTGGTTGAACAGTAGCCGGTGGAGGAGCGGTGGAGACTGGATGAACAGTAGCCCGTGGATGAACAGTAGCTGGTGGAGGCAGGAGGGAGACGCCGTGGATGAACAGTCATAGGTGGAGGCTAGAGGAGGTCGACGGTGGAGATGAACAGTAGCCTGTGGAGTTCTGTTTTGCGGTACGCCACACCCCTCTCGATGAACAGGACCCCCATTTCAATCGAAGCGCTCCAACACAAGTCTGTTTCCTCTGTTTTGCAGTACGCCACACCCCTCCCGATCAACAAGACCCAGTTTCGACTGTAGGAGGTCCAAGAGAAGTCTGTTTCCTCTATTTTGCTGTATGCCACACCCCTCCTGGTGAACAGGATCCCATTTCGACCGTAGGCGGTCGAACACAAGGCCTTTTCCTCCATTCTGCGGTACGCTATGCCTCGTTTTGGCAGTTCTGACCAAGACGGTTGCCTCCCGATGAACATGACGCATTCTGTTGCCTCCCAATGAACACGACGACGCAGTTTCTCCGTTCTGACCCAGCCATGTACACGAGCCCTGGCCGTACGTATGCGCGAGTAGACGTTCGAGACCCCGCCCGTATGTACATACGTACATGGCCGTATTTACTTTCTTGCAGCCTGGCTGTACGTACATGTACATGCTACATTCGCGCCTCTACTACAACACACACCCTTCCTTACTCGGCCATGGTTCATCGCTACAGCCTGCAGACAGACCGATTGTATGTATGTACACGTTCGCGACCAGAATGACAACGCTAAGTACGCTTCGACCAGGTGGCTCCCGACTGTCAGGGAGGATAAGGAGGCACTTCCTTGTGCGCGAAGATGTAGCTGGTGGGTCCCAGCAGCTTGGGGGAGAATCACTTTTTTTTGCGCAATACGGTGGCCCATCCGGTGGGTCCTGTCGGTGTCCTGGGAACAGGGGTACCCAGACTTGCCTGCATGCGGCCCATGGCATGGCTCCTTCGACGGCCTGGTATGGCCCACCTTCAGCATCAACAACTCAAGACCATCGCGAGGGGCCAAGCCTCGCGAGGCGGACGACACCAAGACCTCAAGAAGGAGCGGCCTCCTCAGGCTAGCTCCTGAGGAGCAGAGATTTCTATGCAAGCCTCACCTCGCGAGGTTAGGATGACGTGAGCCATGACGACCAAGGCCAGGCCGGTGCCAGCGGGCGCAGTGCAGCAGTTTCCTCTTTGGTGCTAAAGAGGCAAGCGCAGGCGTGGAGTCCCGAGGAATCAGCCAAAGGTTTCCATTCCCGTGCAACAAGATCAAGACCGCCAGGACGGAGGTCATCGCCGAGCCCGCCACGGTGTCACAACCAGAGGCTTTGCAGGCGAAGACTACTTTTGTCAGGATAAGATGTACTAGTTGTCTCCCTTTGAATTTGGCTGTTGTGGGATCCCTTCCCGCCTTCATTTGGGAAGAGGACCAAGGCCACTATAAGTAGAGCAGTACCACCACCGTAGGGAGGGAGACGAGACCCTAGACAGATCATTCGGATCATCATCACACCCACCAGCTCAAGAACACACCTCCTGAGGTTGTTCTTCCACTGTACTAGTTCATCCTCAGCCCCTCGAGGCCAATCCACCACAAAGCAGGAGTACGGTTTTACACCGCCAGGTGGCCCGAACCCGGGTAAACTGCCATGTCCCCTTTCCTTTCAGTTCATCGAGCTAGGCCATGAGATTGGCGAGTAGGCAGACTGGGGAGGTTGAGTTCTTCTCACACACCCCAGAGTTTGAATCTATCATGGGTCTGCGGAGCCCGTAATCCGACATTTGGCGCTAGGTAGGGGTGCGTCGGAGCCTCTCTTCCTCCAGTCAATTCGCCACCGCTTCGCCGTCCCCATGGCTGATGCTCGTCGAGTTCGTGCTAAGCACCGGGACGCCCTCGCCGCCCGTGTTGCTTAGACGGTGCCCGCTGGCGATGGTGCTCCCCGCCGTTCTCCGTCGCCCGCGGCCAACGCAACCACCGGCCCCGTGGCCCACGAGCAACAGGCTTCGTCGATGCAGCCCTCCGTGTGGCGGGATGGACGCACCACCACTCCGTCGCTGACCCTGGCAGCTGCTTCATCATCCCATGCTCGTCGCGGGCTAGCGAAGACACAAGCCGTGTTGCTCATGGCACGCGAGCTCCTGTGCTATTGCCCCATCGACGAACTCTATGAGGACTGGCTAGACCGCATCGCCGAGCTCGTCAGCGCCGCCGGGGAGTCTCCTGTGCCATCTCACTCACCACCTCACCCGCTGCCTGCCGCGGGTGACGTGGCCCATGGTGCGCCTGCTCCACCTCCCAGACAAGACGTCGCCCTTGAGCCAAGGCGCAAGGCTCCACAGCACGACCCGCCATGCAAGGCACCGGCGCGCGACGAGGAAAGCTGCCAGGTGGTGCAGCGGCCGCAAGGAGATGCGCGTGCGCTCCTAGCACTGCCACGTCAAGACCGCGCGCCGCCTGCGGTGGTGGTGCGCGAGCACCAAGATCAGGCTCCACCTCTACGGCAGGCTCCCATGACCATGGCTGGATGCCGCGTGTTCACTCCGGAGCTGCCTAGCGTCGTCTGGCCAGGGAAGTTCAATCCCGACCTGCTTCCACGCTACGACGGCATCCCGACCCTACCGAGTTCCTACAGCTCTACGAGCTGAGCATCGAGGCGGCCAACGGCGACATGAAGGTTATGGCGAATTGGTTTCCCATGGCCCTCAAAGACGGCGCGCGCTAGTGGCTCCTGAACCTCCCCGTGGGATCGATCTCCTCTTGGGATGAGATGCGAGAGCGTTTTGTCGCCAACTTCCAAGGCACTCGCGACCGCCTACGGGCTGCAGGTGACCTGCGGTGCATCAAGCAGCAGCCAGGAGAGACCTTGCAGAAGTACATCCAGCGCTTCAATAGTGTTCGCCTCAAGATCCCCAAGGTGTCAGATGAGGCCATCATCTCGGCGTTCATTGATGCCATCCACGACGTCAAGATGAAGGGGGAGCTTGCCGTACACAAGGACCTATGCATGGCTCTGGAGATGTTCAACATGGCAACCAAGTGTGCGAGGGCTGAGGAAGGTCGCCTCTCCCTCCTAGAACTCCCGGGGGATGACCCAGAAGACAAGGACGCCAAGGCCAAGGACGTGAAGCGCAAGGGGCCGGCCGTGCTCGCGGCCGAACCAGAGATGAAGCGCCGCTGCGACCACCCAGAGTCATACAAGGTCAGCCGCCTGTTCTGCGTCTTCCACAACGTGCACAGCCACAACACCAATGACTGCCAGGAGCTCAGGGCCATCCGCGATGGGCGCCTCGGTCATCGCCCCGAGTGCAAAGATCAATGCGACGGCCGCAGAGGAGGCTGAGGTGGAGGATGCTAGGACGGCCGCGACCCCCGCTAGGAGTGGTGCGATCAGCCTCGTGAGGACCACTGGGAGGGCCAGCCTCGTGAGGGCGCCTGGAGGGATCAGCCTCGCGAGGACCGTCCTCAGGGCAACGCTGGCCTTCCTCCACTGCCGCCACCACCATGAAGGAATGATGACCACCACCAGGACGAGGGGGCTGGGGGCTTCCAAGAGTCTCGCGCCATCGTATGCATCCTAGGCGGCGCTTAGGCCCCTGCCTCCCATCGCATCTTCAAGAAGTTCGCTCATGAGGTGATCGCCGCCCTGCCCAAGCTCGAGGCGACACGTCCACTCAGGTGGTCCAAGTACACCATCACCTTCAACTCTTCCGACCAGCTCAAGTGTGCAGCAACTGCCGGTGCCCTCCCGATGCTCTGCTCGCCTACCATTAGCAACGTGCTCGTCACCAAGACACTCATCGATGGCGGTGCGGGGCTCAATGTTCTCTCCGTCGAGACGTTCGACCAACCCCAAGTGCCCTATGACCAGCTGTAGCCTACCAAGCCTTTCTCAGGAGTGACCGACGGCTCCACCACCCCGATAGGGCAGATCCGCCTCCCTGTCACCTTCGGCAAGCGCGACAACTACCGCATTGAGCTCATTGACTTTGACGTCAGGGGGGGGGGGGGGGGGGGGGGGGGGGGGGGGGGGGGGGGGGGGGGGGGGGGGGGGGGGGGGGGGGGGGGGGGGGGGGGGGGGGGGGGGGGGGGGGGGGGGGGGGGGGGGGGGGGGGGGGGGGGGGGGGGGGGGGGGGGGGGGGGGGGGGGGGGGGGGGGGGGGGGGGGGGGGGGGGGGGGGGGGGGGGGGGGGGGGGGGGGGGGGGGGGGGGGGGGGGGGGGGGGGGGGGGGGGGGGGGGGGGGGGGGGGGGGGGGGGGGGGGGGGGGGGGGGGGGGGGGGGGGGGGGGGGGGGGGGGGGGGGGGGGGGGGGGGGGGGGGGGGGGGGGGGGGGGGGGGGGGGGGGGGGGGGGGGGGGGGGGGGGGGGGGGGGGGGGGGGGGGGGGGGGGGGGGGGGGGGGGGGGGGGGGGGGGGGGGGGGGGGGGGGGGGGGGGGGGGGGGGGGGGGGGGGGGGGGGGGGGGGGGGGGGGGGGGGGGGGGGGGGGGGGGGGGGGGGGGGGGGGGGGGGGGGGGGGGGGGGGGGGGGGGGGGGGGGGGGGGGGGGGGGGGGGGATTTTTGGGACTAATCTATTAACCGGAGGCCCAGTGCCAGTTTCTGTTTTTTGCCTATTTTAGAGTTTCGCAGAAAAGGAATACCAGACGGAATCCAAACAGAATGAAACCTTCGCGATGATCTTTCTTGGACCGAAAGCAATCCAGTAGACTTGGAGTTGAAGTCTGGAACATCACGAGGCGGCCACGAGGCAGGAGGGCGCGCCCAGGGAGGGTAGGCGCACCCCCCACCCTCGTGGGCCCCTTGTAGCTCCACCGACATACTTCTTTCGCCTATATATACTCCTATACCCTAGATCGATCAGAGAGAGCCATGAAACCACTTTTCCACTGCCGCAACCTTCTGTACCCGTGAGATCCCATCTTGGGACCTTTTCCGGCGATCTGCCAGAGGGGGAATCGGTCACGGAGGGCTTCTACATCAACACCATTGCCTCTCCGATGAAGCGTGAGTAGTTTACCACAGACCTTCGGGTCCATAGTTATTAGCTAGATGGCTTGTTCTCTCTCTTTGATTCTCAATACAAAGTTCTCCTCGATGTTCTTGGAGATCTATTCGATGTAATACTCTTTTGCGGTGTGTTTGCCGAGATCCGATGAATTGTGGATTTATGAACAAGATTATCTATGAATATAATTTGGTTCTTCTCTGAATTCTTACATGCATGATTTGATATCTTTGCAAGTCTCTTCGAATTATCTATGAATATAGTTTGGCCTACTAGATTGATCTTTCTTTCAATGGGAGAAGTGCTTAGCTTTGGGTTCAATCTTGCGGTGTCCTTTCCCAGTGACAGCAGGGGCAGCAAGGCATGTATTGTATTGTTGCCATCGAGGATAAAAAGATGGGGTTTATATTATATTGCTTGAGTTTATCCCTCTACATCATGTCTGTCGGATTTCAGGTTCCGGCAAAACCCTCAAGGTTCGAACACTGGGGTGCGCACGAAGATCTCTCCCTTCCCTAGCTCACCCACTCCCCGCGATCCCAAGGCTCAGCGCATCGAACCCGAAGAACAAAGGACACAGGGTTTATACTGGTTCGGGCCACGGATGTGGTGTAATACCCTACTCTAGTGTGGTGTGGGGGATTGCCTCTTGGGCTGAGGATGAACAAGTACAAGGGAAGAACAACCTCCTGAGGAGAGGTGTTCTTGAACTCGGTGAGCTTGTGAGTGTGAGGATGGAATGGATCTGATCCCCCATCAGTTGCCCCCTACTGTGGTGGCTAGTCCTATTTATAGAGGCCCTAGTCCTCTCCCCAAATGTAGGCGGAAAGGGATCCAACAATGGCCAAATTTGAAGGGAGACAACCAGTACAAGTTATCCTGACTAAAGGTGGTCTTCGCCTGCCAAAGGCTCTAGTGGTGACGCCGTCCTGGGCTCCACGGTGACCTCCGTCCTACCGTCCTGCTGGTCTTGGTCTTGTTGCACCGATATGAAAACCTTTGCCTGATGCCTTGGGACTCCTCGGCTGTGCTTGCCTCTTTTGGATCAAAGAGGAAATGAATACACTGCACGTCCTTGGTCGTCATGGCTTGCGTCACAGGAACATCGCGAGGTGCCCCTCGCCTTTAACTCTCCGCCCCTCATGAGCCAGCCTAGTGAGGCGCCCCCGAGGAGGTCTTGTGTCTTCCTCCTCACGAGGCTTGGCCCATCGCGAGGGTCTTGAGTGATTGCTGATGAAGATGGGCCGTATAGGGCCGTTGGTGGAGCCACGCCATGGGCCGCAGGTAGGCAAGTCTGGGACCCCCATTCCCAGGACGCCGACAGTAGCCCCCAGGCCCAAGGCGCGCTCGGACTTGGCTTCGAGGCGAAGCCAAGGGGCAAGTGCGGAGCGCCACGGGCCCCAACAGCCTGCGGCCTCGGTTGACGTGTGGCGATTGATGGGACAGGGGCGTCTCCGCTTCCCCACGCTGCCTCGACAACTGCCCGATTTGACGAGTCCCTGGAGCATGCAGAGAAAACCATCATTACTTGTGATTGTGGGGGTCGCCGGTTGGCCTTCTCGTTCTATAAATGAGGAGGGGGGCGGAGCCCCATCGCCCATCTCTTCCTGCTCCACTCACTTCTTCTACCTTGCTTCATCGCTCGCAGCGACACCCATGGCGCCGGTGAAGAGGTTCTCGGCCGTAGAGAAGGGGAGAGCCTGCCAGGAGGGGCCTGGCTCGCCGATGCCCAAGAGGGGGCGTGGTCGCCCACGTAAGCACGTCACGACCCCTGCCGTGGCCCCTTGCGGCCGCGGCGGCACCTCCTCGCGCGGTGGGAGCTACCCGGGTTGTCGGATCTCGGGTTCCGGCAAAACCCTTAAGGTTCGAACACTGGGGTGCGCGAAGTTCTCCCCCTACCGATCCGCGTCCTAGCTTTGCTAAGATCTCAAGGACTAACTCGACGAACTCGCAACAAAAAGAACACAAGATTTATACTGGTTCGGGCCACCGTTGTGGTGTAATACCCTACTCCAGTGTGGTGGTGGTGGATTGCTTCTCGGGCTGAGGATGAACAGTTACAAGGGGAAGAACAGCCTCCTGAGGCTGAGGTGTTCTTGTGCTCGGTGCGTGGCTAAGGATTGGCTCAAGATCAGATGCCTGAGGCTTGGTTGCCTCCTACTGTGGTGGCTAGTCCTATTTATAGGGGCCCTAGTCCTCTTCCCAAATATTGAGTGGGAAGGGAGCCAACAACGGCCAATTTGAAAGGGGACAGCTAGTACAGCTTATCCTGACAAAAGTAGTCTTCGCCCGCCAAAGGCTCTGGTGGTGATGCCGCCTTGGGCTCCATGGTGACCTCTGTCTTGCCGTCCTACTGGTCTTGGTCTCGTTGCACTGATATGGAAACCTTTGCTTGATGCCTCGGTACTCCGCGCTTGCGCTTGCCCCCTTAGCACCAAAGAGGAAACAAGGACACTGCGCGCGCTGGCGCCCGCCTGGCACCCGCCTGGTCTCGGTCGTCATGGCTCACGTCATGAGAACCTCGTGAGGTTTGCCTTGCCTTGATCTCTCCGCCCCTCGTGAGCCAACCTAGTGAGGCCGCTCCTGAGGAGGTCTTGTGTCGTCCGCCTCGCGAGGCTTGGCCCCTCACGAGGGTCTTGAATGCTTGTTGGTGAAGATGGGCCGTACGGGCCCACTTGCAGAGCCACGCCGTGGGCCGCAGGCAGGCAAGTCTGGGGACCCCCGTTCCCAGAACGCCGACAGTAGCCCCGGGCCCAAGGCGTGCTCAGGCTTGGCTCCGAGGTGAAGCCAAAGGCCAAGTGCGGAGCACCGCGGGCCCCAATAGCCTGCGGCCTTGGTCTACGCGTGGCGGTTGATTGGACGTGGGCGTGTTCGCTTCCCCACGCAGCCTTGGAATCCGCCAGGCTACGCGGCCACCACAACCTACACAGTTATTCTTCCATCGCCCGCGCCATACTTCCCTGGTTCCTCCGCTTCTCTGAGACTCTGCTCCTCTTTCCAATCTGACCTGAGCTCTGTCCTATCCATCGTCATGGCGCCGAAACAAGCAGATAAGGGGAAGAAACCTCTGCCTTTGGCTAGCGCACCTCCAGCCGTCGAGCCCGCAGTTGGCCGGTCACTGGTGCTCAACGATGAGGCCATGGGCAAGGTGCATCCCATGCTCGCCTCCAGCTTCAATGAGTGGGGAAAGATGGTGGCTTGGCCTGCATCTCGCGGTCGCATTGACTGGGCTGCCACCGAGGTCCCAATCTTCATCGATGCTCTTTGGGCTGGCCTGGTCCCTCCTTTCTCCGCCTTCTCCAACGCGGTGCTTGAACATTACCAGATCCACATGCTGCATCTCGACCCCCAATCCATGACACTTCTCGCCGTCTTCGCCTTCATTTGTGAGGCCATGGTGGGCATTGCCCCTTCCGTGGCCCTTCTCCGCCACTTCTTCTCGTTGCATCTGGTGGATCCCCGGCAGAGCTCAGGGTGCATGAGCTTCCATGCCGTGGCCGAGACCCCAATCCGTGACTCTTCTCGCCATCTTCGCCTTTGTTTGCGATGCCATGGTGGGCATTGCCCCTTCCGTGGCCCTTCTTCGCCACTTCTTCTCGTTGCATTTGGTGGATCCCCGACAGAGCTCGGGGTGTGTGAGCTTCCATGCCGTGGCCGAGACAGCCGGCTCGGGGATGGATTTTGACCTCCCGCCGCCCGCGGGTAGATTTCGGACGCGCTGGGTGTATGTGGACGTAGGGGTGCTCAGCCCCCTGCTCTTGCCTTCGTCGTCGCCTGCCGTCCCCAACTCCGGCTGGGGCCATGAGAAGCTCGCGAGCCCTTGTCTTGTCCCCGTCTGGCTCAGGCTGAAGAAGCTGAAAGACCTTGGTGTGACTGCGCCTATGGTGGTGAAGGAGTTCGTCAGGCGCCGGGTCGCTCCACTCCAGCGCCATTCTCGACCGATGTGGGCCTTGCTCAACAGCAAGGACTGATACGTCTCCATCGTATCTATAATTTTTTATTGTTCCATGCCAATATTATACAACTTTCATATACTTTTGGCAACTTTTTATACTATTTTTGGGACTAACATATTGATCCAGTGCCCAGTGCCAGTTCCTGTTTGTTGCATGTTTTATGTTTTGCAGAAACCCCATATCAAACGGAATCCAAACAGGATAAAAACGGACGGAGAATATTTTTGGAATATTTGGAGAATTCCGGAAGAAGAATCAATGCGAGACGGTGCCCGAGGGGGGCACAAGGCAGGGGGCGCGCCCCACCCCCCTGGGCGCGCCCCTAACCCTCGTGGGCCCCCCGTAACGGTTGCTGCTCTACTTTGGACGCAAGAAAACTAATTTTCAGAGAAAAATCTGGGCGAAGGTTTCAATCCAATCGGAGTTACGGATCTCCATATATACATGAAACGGTGAAAGGGCAGCAGAACAGAGCGCAGAAACAGAGAGAGACAGAGAGACAGATCCAATCTCGGAGGGGCTCTCGCCCCTCCCACGCCATGGAGGCCAAGGATCAGAGGGGAAACCCTTCTCCCATCTAGGGAGGAGGTCAAGGAAGAAGAAGACAAAGGGGCCCCCCTCTCCCCTTCTCCTCCGGTGGCGCCGGAACGCTGCCGTGGCCATCATCATCACCGCACTCTTCACCAACAACTTCACCGCCATCATCACCAACTCTTCCCCCCTCTATGCAGCGGTGTAACCTCTCTCTTACCCACTGTAATCTCTACTTAAACATGGTGCTCAATGCTATATATTATTTCCCAATGATGCATGGCTATCCTATGATGTTTGAGTAGATCCGTTTTGTCCTATGGGTTATTTGATGATCAAGATTGGTTTGAGTTGCATGTTTTATTATTGGTGCTCTCCATGTCGCGCAAGCGTGAGGGATCCCTGCTGTAGGGTTTGCAATATGTTCATGATTTGCTTATGGTGGGTGGCGTGAGTGACAGAAGCACAGACCCGAGTAAGTAGGTTGTTTGCGTATGAGATAAAGAGGACTTGATGCTTTAATGCTATGGTTGGGTTTTACCTTAATGATCTTTAGTAGTTGCAGATGCTTGCTAGAGTTCCAATCATAAGTGCATATGATCCAAGTAGAGAAAGTATGTTAGCTTATGCCTCTCCCTCAAATAAAATTGCAATAATGATTACCGGTCTAGTTATTGATTGCCTAGGGACAAATAACTTTCTCATAACAAAAAGCTCTCTACTAAAACTAATTTAGTTGTGTCTTCATCTAAACAGCCCCTAGCTTTTATTTACTCGCTCTTTATTATCTTGCAAACCTATCAAAAAACACCTACAAAGTACTTCTAGTTTCATACTTGTTTCCGGTAAAGCGAACGTCAAGCGTGCGTAGAGTTGTATCGGTGGTCGATAGAACTTGAGGGAATATTTGTTCTACCTTTAGCTCCTCGTTGGGTTTGACACTTTTACTTATCGAAAACTGTTGCGATCCCCTATACTTGTGGGTTATCAAGACCTTTTTCTGGCGCCGTTGCCAGGGAGCAATAGCGTGGGGTGAATATTCTCGTGTGTGCTTGTTTCCTTTATCACTAAGTAATTTTTATTTGCTGTTCTTAGTTGTTCTTTATCTTTAGTTATGGATATAGAACACGAAATACCAAAAAAATTCGGTGTACTTGCTGCTCATGGAGATGGGGAACCTCCTAAAACCCTCGATGCTGAATATGTGAAAAATATTATGTACCACTTTGATAATCCTGAGAAAACCTCATTCGGGGGGGGGGGGGGGGGGGGGGGGGGGGGGGGGGGGGGGGGGGGGGGGGGGGGGGGGGGGGGGGGGGGGGGGGGGGGGGGGGGGGGGGGGGGGGGGGGGGGGGGGGGGGGGGGGGGGGGGGGGGGGGGGGGGGGGGGGGGGGGGGGGGGGGGGGGGGGGGGGGGGGGGGGGGGGGGGGGGGGGGGGGGGGGGGGGGGGGGGGGGGGGGGGGGGGGGGGGGGGGGGGGGGGGGGGGGGGGGGGGGGGGGGGGGGGGGGGGGGGGGGGGGGGGGGGGGGGGGGGGGGGGGGGGGGGGGGGGGGGGGGGGGGGGGGGGGGGGGGGGGGGGGGGGGGGGGGGGGGGGGGGGGGGGGGGGGGGGGGGGGGGGGGGGGGGGGGGGGGGGGGGGGGGGGGGGGGGGGGGGGGGGGGGGGGGGGGGGGGGGGGGGGGGGGGGGGGGGGGGGGGGGGGGGGGGGGGGGGGGGGGGGGGGGGGGGGGGGGGGGGGGGGGGGGGGGGGGGGGGGGGGGGGGGGGGGGGGGGGGGGGGGGGGGGGGGGGGGGGGGGGGGGGGGGGGGGGGGGGGGGGGGGGGGGGGGGGGGGGGGGGGGGGGGGGGGGGGGGGGGGGGGGGGGGGGGGGGGGGGGGGGGGGGGGGGGGGGGGGGGGGGGGGGGGGGGGGGGGGGGGGGGGGGGGGGGGGGGGGGGGGGGGGGGGGGGGGGGGGGGGGGGGGGGGGGGGGGGGGGGGGGGGGGGGGGGGGGGGGGGGGGGGGGGGGGGGGGGGGGGGGGGGGGGGGGGGGGGGGGGGGGGGGGGGGGGGGGGGGGGGGGGGGGGGGGGGGGGGGGGGGGGGGGGGGGGGGGGGGGGGGGGGGGGGGGGGGGGGGGGGGGGGGGGGGGGGGGGGGGGGGGGGGGGGGGGGGGGGGGGGGGGGGGGGGGGGGGGGGGGGGGGGGGGGGGGGGGGGGGGGGGGGGGGGGGGGGGGGGGGGGGGGGGGGGGGGGGGGGGGGGGGGGGGGGGGGGGGGGGGGGGGGGGGGGGGGGGGGGGGGGGGGGGGGGGGGGGGGGGGGGGGGGGGGGGGGGGGGGGGGGGGGGGGGGGGGGGGGGGGGGGGGGGGGGGGGGGGGGGGGGGGGGGCCAACCACCTTACCCTTTGAGTTATCACCAAAAGTGACATACTTTCGAGGGCCATCGTTTTCAGCAAGCTCACGAAACATATCTTTGTCTCCGGTCATATGATCAGTACATCCACTATCAAGGACCCATTCCTTTCCTCCATCCATGTAGCCGCGAAGATTAGCCATAAGACCAAAGTGTCTCATTGCATCATCAAGATCATAGTCACTATCATCATCCTCATCATAGTATCCATGTTCAACATCGTCTTGTGATTGATCAACTCCTAGAGAGGGTTATTCATTAGATAAATGGTCATCACAATGGTCATATTTATGAATTCTAATAGCTTCGGAAATGATATTGCTAATAATTCCAACATCCCCTTTGGCACGCATGAGGTCACGGAGCTCAAATAGACAATCATCATACTTAGGATCACTAGTACTCATCTTACTCAAGGCAATAGACTTATGGAGAATTTCATCTAAGTTTTGCAAGGAATAGTTTGGAAATCTTTCCTCAAGAAATCTCCATATAGTGTAGGCACACTCAAGAGTAGGCAAACATCCAATCAAGTTTCTAGGCAAGCCTCTAGTGATAAGATTAACAGTTCTAAGGTTGCGGATCATGTCAATAGACTCATCAAGAGTAGGATGCAAAGGATCAACATGAGGTGCACAAGGGCTAGTAATGTACTTGTTCAAATGATATTCATTGAAAATCTCAAGCATCTCATTTTTTCATTCATGAAAGAACTCTCCATCAAGAATAGGCACTCTATGTCTAAGACTCCCCAATGTAGACACATCCATCTTCCTCCAATGGTGATTAAACCAAAGCAATGGAGACCAATGCTCTGATACCAATTGAAAGGATCGAGAAGAGGTGTCTAGAGGGGGGGTGAATAGACTCTAATCAAGAAAAGTTACAGTTTTTAATTTCCTTAAGTTGATGTGGAGTTTTGGCACAAGTTTAAACATTCACAATACATATCAAGCAAGCATGACAAGAGTATATGAGCAGTGGAAAGTAAAGCATGCAAGTTGCAAGAATGTAAAGTGGAAGGATTGGAGTGTGGGGGGGGGGGGGGGGGGGGGGGGGGGGGGGGGGGGGGGGGGGGGGGGGGGGGGGGGGGGGGGGGGGGGGGGGGGGGGGGGGGGGGGGGGGGGGGGGGGGGGGGGGGGGGGGGGGGGGGGGGGGGGGGGGGGGGGGGGGGGGGGGGGGGGGGGGGGGGGGGGGGGGGGGGGGGGGGGGGGGGGGGGGGGGGGGGGGGGGGGGGGGGGGGGGGGGGGGGGGGGGGGGGGGGGGGGGGGGGGGGGGGGGGGGGGGGGGGGGGGGGGGGGGGGGGGGGGGGGGGGGGGGGGGGGGGGGGGGGGGGGGGGGGGGGGGGGGGGGGGGGGGGGGGGGGGGGGGGGGAAGGGCCATGGAAGGGGCAATGCCCACCATGGCCTCGCAAACGAAGGTGAAGACGGCGAGAAGAGTCATAGATTGGGGGTCGAGATGCAGCATGTGGATCTAGTAATGTTCAAGCACCGCGTTGGAGAAGGCAGAGAAAGGAGGGACCAGGCCAGCCCAAAGAGCATCGATGAAGATTGGGACCTCGGTGGCAGCCCGGTCAATGCGAGCGCGAGATGCAGGCCAAGCCACCGTCTTTCCCCACTCATTGAAGCTGGAGGCGAGCATGGGACGCACCTTGCCCATGGCCTCATCGTTGAGCACCAGCGACCGGCCAACTGCGGGCTCGGCGGCCGGAGGCGCGCTAGCCAAAGGCAGAGGTTTCTTCCCCTTATCTGCTTGTTTCGGCGCCATGACGATGGAGAGGGCAGAGCTCAGGTCAGATTGGAAAGAGGAGCAGAGTCTCGGAGAAGCGGAGGAACCAGGGAAGTATGGCGCGGGCGATGGAAGAATAACTGTGTAGGTTGCGGTGGCCGCGTAGCCAGGCGGATTCCAAGGCTGCGTGGGGAAGCGGAGACGCCCATGTCCAATCAACCTCCACGCGTCGACCAAGGCCGCAGGCTATTGGGGCCTGCGGCGCTCCGCACTTGGCCTTTGGCTTCGCCTCGGAGCCAAGCCCGAGCGCGCCTTGGGCCCGGGGCTACTGTCGGCGTTCTGGGAACGGGGGTCCCCAGACTTGCCTGCCTGCGGCCCACGGCGTGGCTCTGCAAGTGGGCCCGTACGGCCCATCTTCACCAACAAGCATTCAAGACCCTCGCGAGGGGCCAAGCCTCGCGAGGTGGATGACACAAGACCTCCTCAGGAGCGGCCTCACCAGGTTGGCTCGCGAAGGGCGGAGAGATCAAGGCAGGGCAAACCTCGCGAGGTTCTCGTGACGTGAGCCATGACGACCGAGACCAGGCGGGCGCCAGCGTGCGCAGTGTCCCTGTTTCCTCTTTGGTACTAAGGGGGCAAGCGCAGACGCGGAGTACCAAGGCATCCAACAAAGGTTTCCATGTCAGTGCAACGAGACCAAGACCAGCAGGACGACAAGGCGGAGGTCACCATGGAGCCCAAGGCGGCGTCACCACCAGAGCCTTTGGCAGGCGAAGACTACTTTTGTCAGGATAAGCTGTACTAGGTGTCCCCTTTCAAATTGGCCGTTGTTGGCTCCCTTTCCGCTTAATATTTGGGAAGAGGACCAGGGCCCCTATAAATAGGACTAGCCACCACAGTAGGAGGCAACCAAGCCTCAGGCATCTGATCTTGAGCCAATCCTTAGCCACACACCGAGCACAAGAACACCTCAGCCTCAGGAGGCTGTTCTTCCCCTTGTAACTGTTCATCCTCAGCCCGAGAGGCAATCCACCACCACCACACTGGAGTAGGGTATTACACCACAACGGTGGCCCAAACCAGTATAAATCTTGTGTTCTTTGTGTTGTGAGTTCGTCGAGTTAGTCCTTGAGATCTTAGCAAAGCTAGGACGCGGATCGGTAGGGGGAGAACTTTGCGCACCCCAGTGTTCGAACCTTAAGGGTTTTGCCGGAACCCGAGATCCGACACCCACTACATAGCCACTGTCGAGGATTTAACCGACATGCTCGATTATGGCTCCGAGGACATCGACGGTATGGATGACGATGCAGATGAGGAGCATGGCCAAAACCCGCCGTTTACCGGACGCTGGACGGCCACTTCTTCGTACGACGTATACATGGTGGATACACCCAAAGAGAATGACGGCGAGGACAAGGAAAAGCCAGCCGACGATGAGCCTCCCAAGACACAACCAAAGCGCCGGCATCAGCGGCGCCGCTCTAAATCCCGCTGCAGCAAGGACAGCAACACCGGCACAGGAGACGATCACACTCCAGATGGTGCCGAAGACAGAGAAGATCCCAACGAACAAATGGCCGAACAGGACGATCGGGAAGATGGGCAATTCAGCCCTACTGAACAGGCCACAAACGACGACTCGGAGGGCAGCACTTATCTTCCACCCTCCGAGGATGAGGTGAGCCTTGGCAACAACGATTTTATCGTCCCTGAGGATCCTCTCAAGCAAGAGCGCTTTAAGCGCCAGCTAATAGCCACGACGAGAAGCCTGAAAAAGAAGCAGCAACAGCTTCAAGCTGATCAAGATCTGCTCAATGATAGATGGACTGATGTCCTGGCAGCCGAAGAATACGGCCTTAAGTGCCCAGCCAAAAGTTACCCGAAGCACAAATTGTTACCTCAGTTCGATGACGAGGCACCGGAGCCCGTACCATCATCGCGCAATGTGGTTGACCGACCACCACGCGGTCAGGATAAAATGGCAACTCAAGCCGAACACCAGGTCGCCCCACCTCGCCGTAAAGGCAGGGATAAAACAGCTCAGGGTTACACATATGACATTCGGCAGGACCTGGGTAGTAGAGCAGGACACACAAGATCGATCTATGGATCGCGAGGACGTGCCTTGGCACGCGACGACGGCTACCTATTCGGACATGACAAACCTAGTCACGCTCGGGCCGACAACCGCAGACGGACTCCATTGGAGCTACGTCGCGATGCGGCCCGATATAGAGGCGCCGCACACCCTCTCTGCTTCACCGACGAAGTAATGGATCATGAATTCCCAGAAGGGTTTAAACCCGTAAACATCGAATCATACGATGGAACAACAGATCTCGCGGTATGGATCGAGGATTTTATTCTCCACATCCATATGGCCCGCGGAGATGATCTTCACGCCATCAAATACCTCCCACTAAATCTCAAAGGGCCAGCTCCGCACTGGTTAAACAGTCTGCCTGAAAATTCTATTGGCAGCTCGGAGGACTTGGAAGAAGCCTTCCTTGACAACTTCCAAGGTACATATGTCCGGCCACCAGATGCCGATGACTTAAGCCACATTGTTCAACAGCCTGGAGAGTCAGCCAGGAAATTCGGGACTAGGTTCCTAACCAAAAAGAACCAGATCGTCGACTGTCCGGATGCCGAAGCCCTAGCGGCCTTTAAACATAGCATCCGTGACGAATGGCTCGCCCGCCACCTCGGCCAGGAAAAGCCAAAGTCCATGGCAGCCCTCACGGCACTCATGACCCACTTTTGTGTGGGAGAGGATAGTTGGCTGGCCCGTAGCAAAAATACAGCAAGTGACACAGGCACCTCCGAGGTCAAAAATAGCAACGGCAAGCTCCGACGTAGCAGACACAAACGTCGAAGCAATGGCGACAACACTGATGACACGACAGTCAACGCCGGATTCAGTGGCTCCAAGTCTGGCCAATGGAAGAAGCGAAATAAAAGAAACAATCAAGGACCATCCAGCTTGGACCGCATACTCGATCATCCGTGCCAAATCCATGGCACCCCTGACAAACCAGCCAATCATACCAATAGAGATTGTTGGGTTTTTAAACAGGCCGGCAAGTTAAATGCCGAGAACAAAGATAAGGGATCGCAAAGCGAGGATGATGACGAGGAGCCCCGGCAACCGAACACAGGGGGACAAAAGAAGTTTCCCCCCAGGTCAAAACGGTGAACATGATATATGCTACACACATCCCCAAGAGGAAGCGCAAGCGCGCGCTCAGGGACGTCTATGCGATAGAGCCAGTCGCCCCAAAATTTAATCCATGGTCGTCATGCCCGATCACTTTTGATCGACGGGATCATCCGACCAGTATCTGTCATGGCAGTTCAGCCGCATTGGTCCTTGACCTAGTAATTGACGGATTCCACCTGACGCGAGTCCTTATGGATGGCGGCAACAGCCTGAACCTGCTCTAACAGGATACAATGCGCAAAATGGGCATTAACCCATCACGGATCAAGCCCACAAAGACTACCTTCAAAGGAGTCATACCAGGTGTAGAGTCCCGCTGCACGGGCTCAATTACACTAGAGGTTGTCTTCGGATCTCCGGACAACTTCCTAAGCGAAGAGTTGATCTTCGATATCGTCCCTTTTCGCAGCGGCTACCACGCACTTCTTGGACGAACCGCATTTGCTCGGTTTAATGCGGTGCCACACTATGCTTATCTCTAGCTCAAGATGCCCGGTCCACGCGGTGTCATAACAGTCAATGGAAACACGGAACGCTCCCTCCATACAAAAGAGCACACCGCTGCCTTAGCAGCAGAAGTACAGAGCGGCCTTCTCAAGCAGAACCTTAATTCGGCTGCCGAGCCCCCGGACACCGTTAAGAGGGTCCGGAATATTCTGCAGCAGGACAGCTCGGCTCGTCAGGAGCTCGACTAGCAAGTTGGCCTCCGTCCCAGTCCCGATCAAGTGGTGGCATTGGTACCGCGCGTACATAACTACGCACTCAAAATACCATGGGCACAGACGGAGGCATACCTACCTTGTGATCCACAATACGTCTTGACCGCTCCCGGGCACATTTACTTTCACTGTTTCCTTTTTCCTTTTTAGGTTCCTTCTCCATAGGACTTCCCTGATGGCTTGATCGCAGTTCCTTTTGAAGGACAAATACACCAAGACGGCAGTCAGCCTGGACGTAGAGGGGAATTTTTAGTTGGTTTCTTAAACAACCACTCCACCTGTCTCCAGGGTCCCACACACAGCTCTCCCTTGGTGATGGCATGTCAAATAGCTCGTTGCTTATCGCACTGCTTGCATCAATGCGCCTTGACGTATTAATCAAGTCATAATGGAAACAGTTTGCGGCCCAAATTTTAGGGCCCCTGCTTATTGCTTTTACTCCTTTTTTCTTTTTCTTTTTTTACTATTAATAAGCTTATCAGATAGCACCCGTACACTGTGGTACGTTTCAATTTGTCAGGGGCTTCATAGCGCCCCACACTATGGCAACAAAGTCCGAACACTTTTAACAGTATAGTTCGGCACCCCGAATTTAGCACTATATGCATTGGCTGCGAATCATGTCTTTGGTCAATAGTTGGGTTGCCCGGCTCCTGTGCTTGCTACCTTACATTCCGCTATATCAGCTAAGGTAGTAAAGGGAGCACTACTGTGATTGTGTCCTGGTTTACCCAAAGGAGCACCTCAGTAGAGAAAGCCGAAAACTGACTGTCATGATGCGGCGAGAGCCGATCAGCTCTTCGGAGGTTTCAAATCGATAGAGATTTTTTCCGCATTGCGCGAAGGATCGATACTTACCCGGTCAGGTGCCTATAGCATTCCTATTTCAGATACTAGGGGTTGCGCCCACATTTTTATTGTCAAACTCCTATGGCTAAGTGAGAGTGCTAAAGCCGCATAGTCTGATTGCCTAGTTCGTTGCGCTAAACACCTCCTTCAAGGACCAAACAATTGGATCAAGAGTGTTTAGATTCCATCCCGAACACCCCCCGTACTACCTACGTGGGGGCAGAAGCCGACGACGGGCAAACTCTCAGATTTCATACAAAATGGCCGCACAGGAGGTAAAATTTTCACATAACAAAAATTATATTACATAACAACTTTGTTTCATCATACATGGCAGCGACAACATGAATGTATTCATTCAAAGATAATGTCTTTTGCACATTGCATCGCTACAATGCGAGACCCCTCCAGGACGTCTTCAAAATATCGCTCTGGCGTGTGGTACTCCTTGCCCTCAGGCGGCCCTTCGGTCACGAGCTTGACGGCGTCCATCTTCGCCCACCGATGCGCGCGCCCTCGATGCAGACCGATCGCTTGATGACGTCTAGCCGAGGACAGGCATTCACTAGTCGCTTCACGAGACCAAAGTAACTGTCGGGTATAGCTTCGGCAGGCCACAGCCGGATTATTAAATCCTTCATGGCCAGTTCGGCCACCCTATGCAGCTCGACCAGCTGTTTCAGCTGATCGGTGAAGGGTACTGGATGTTCTGGCACAAGATATTGCAACCAGAACAGCTTCTCCGTTGAGCTCCCCTCTTCGGCTCGGAAGAACTCTGCAGCGTCTCACACACTGCGTGGCTGGTCCGCAAACGCCCCTGGAGAACTCCGAATCTGGGTTAGCAAGACATACTTTTTCTTCACATACTTGCTTTGCATACTAAATGCCTTACCCGCCGCGATCTTCTTGGCCTCCTGGATCTCCTGGACGGCGGTCTGGGCCTACACCGGGGCCTCTTCAGCACTTTGGTGAGCCTTGGCGAGTTCGGCCTCTCGAGCCGACACATCGCACTCCAGGGCCTCACATCTCTTCACAGCGTCCTAGGGCTCTTACTGGACCTCGTTGACCCAGGCTTTGAGCTTCTTACGGGCGGCTTGCTCCTTGGCAGCTTTCTCCTCGGCTTCGGCCAGGGCCTTTTTAAGGGCCTAGACCTCGGTCGTCACTCCTGCACATATCATAACGCTATGATCAATACACATCATTTATTCTTTCTGAATATATAGCAAGTCATTGCATACCTTGCTGGTCTGCCAGCTACTTCCTCGCTTGGCCGAGCTCCTCCTCGGCCCACTCCAGCCTCTGCTTTAGTCCGGAGACTTTGGCAGCTTGTGAGGTCGTGGCCAGCAACGACGCCTGCTCATTTATACAAGACACATTTAGTTAGGGGGGGGGGGGGGGGGGGGGGGGGGGGGGGGGGGGGGGGGGGGGGGGGGGGGGGGGGGGGGGGGGGGGGGGGGGGGGGGGGGGGGGGGGGGGGGGGGGGGGGGGGGGGGGGGGGGGGGGGGGGGGGGGGGGGGGGGGGGGGGGGGGGGGGGGGGGGGGGGGGGGGGGGGGGGGGGGGGGGGGGGGGGGGGGGGGGGGGGGGGGGGGGGGGGGGGGGGGGGGGGGGGGGGGGGGGGGGGGGGGGGGGGGGGGGGGGGGGGGGGGGGGGGGGGGGGGGGGGGGGGGGGGGGGGGGGGGGGGGGGGGGGGGGGGGGGGGGGGGGGGGGGGGGGGGGGGGGGGGGGGGGGGGGGGGGGGGGGGGGGGGGGGGGGGGGGGGGGGGGGGGGGGGGGGGGGGGGGGGGGGGGGGGGGGGGGGGGGGGGGGGGGGGGGGGGGGGGGGGGGGGGGGGGGGGGGGGGGGGGGGGGGGGGGGGGGGGGGGGGGGGGGGGGGGGGGGGGGGGGGGGGGGGGGGGGGGGGGGGGGGGGGGGGGGGGGGGGGGGGGGGGGGGGGGGGGGGGGGGGGGGGGGGGGGGGGGGGGGGGGGGGGGGGGGGGGGGGGGGGGGGGGGGGGGGGGGGGGGGGGGGGGGGGGGGGGGGGGGGGGGGGGGGGGGGGGGGGGGGGGGGGGGGGGGGGGGGGGGGGGGGGGGGGGGGGGGGGGGGGGGGGGGGGGGGGGGGGGGGGGGGGGGGGGGGGGGGGGGGGGGGGGGGGGGGGGGGGGGGGGGGGGGGGGGGGGGGGGGGGGGGGGGGGGGGGGGGGGGGGGGGGGGGGGGGGGGGGGGGGGGGGGGGGGGGGGGGGGGGGGGGGGGGGGGGGGGGGGGGGGGGGGGGGGGGGGGGGGGGGGGGGGGGGGGGGGGGGGGGGGGGGGGGGGGGGGGGGGGGGGGGGGGGGGGGGGGGGTCTATGGCCGGCGGCTTCTCATCGCCTTTGAAGAGCAGCTTCCAGGCGTCTTCGTGAGTGGTGCCGAAGAGCCTCACCAAGGTCTGGTGCTTCTCCGGATCGAACTCCCATAGAGGGGAAGTTCGGCTTTGGCAGGGGAGGATCTGGTGAACCAGCATAACCTGGATCATGTCGACGAGCTTGATGTTCTTGTTCACCATGCTTTGGATGCGCGTTTGCAGCGCCATCAGCTCATCCGACGAAGACCAATTTGGGCCCTTCTCCATCCAGGAGGTCAACCGCATTGGAGCCCCGGACATAAATTCGGGGGCGGCGGCCCAAGTGGCACCGCGCGGCTCTGTGATATAAAACCACAGCTTCTGCCACTCCTTGATAGTCTACACGAATGTGCCTTGGGGGCATGTGACGTTGGGCATCTTGCTCACCATGGCTCCCCCGCACTCCACGTGTTGGCCATCCACCACCTTCGGCTTCACGTTGAAGATTTTGAGCCACAGTCCGAAGTGGGGCTGGATGCGGAGGAAAGCCTCACACACGACAATGAATGCCGAGATGTTGAGGAAAGAGTTCGGGGCTAGATCATGGAAATCTAACCTGTAATCGAACATAAGTCCGCGGATGAGGAAGGAACACCACCCTCTCATTTGGTTTTGGTGTGGGGATGACTTGTCCCTTGGCCGGGAGCCGGTGGGTGATCTCTTTCGCCAGATACCCGGCCTCCCGAAGCTTGGCAATATCCTTCTCCTTGACGGAGGAGGCCATCCACTTGCCTTGTCCTCCAGAGTCGGACATGGTTGATAGCTTGCTCGGATTGGAAAAGACGAGAGCTAGGGCGCTGGAGCTCGAGAATGGAGGGGCAGAGGAAGAAGGAAGGCGTGGGTGAAGAAGGGGAATCCTTATCCCCTTATAAAGGCCGTAAATATTGAACACCTCCCCACTCGCCTTAAAACTTGCCTATTCCCAAGGGCTGTGTAAACGGCACGGTTGGGTTACCCACGCCCGTATTGATGAGAATCCCGCAACAAGGGGACACGATCTCTGCTTTGACAAGATGTGCCAATGAAAACCGCATCTCGAAACGTGGAACGGCAGACGGAAACGGTTCGAAATAATGACCGGGCAGGCGTGATGTCATCTTGCAAAAAGTTGTCAGTGGATGGCACTCGTGAAATATTATACTCTCTATAGCTGTGTGTGTGGTACTTGTGTTGCAGATCCAGACACGTTCATTGAGTCCGAAGACTATCTTGGAGTATTCGGAAAGGAGAACCCGCCTTGCAATGCCGAAGACAATCTGCGCACCGGACGCCTCATCATTGAAGCCTGGTTCAGGGGCTACTGAGGGAGTCCTGGACTAAGGGGTCCTCGGGTGTCCGGCCTGTTGGACATGGGCTGGACTGATGGGCTGTGAAGATACAAGACCGAAGACTCTCTGCCGTGTCCGGATAGGACTCTCCTTGGCATGGAAGGCAAGCTTGGTGACCGCATATGAAGATTCCTTTCTCTGTAATCGACCTTGTACAATCCTAGTCCCCTCCGGTGTCTATATAAACCAGAGGGCTTAGTCCGAATAGGGACAATGATAATCATAGTCATACAGGCTAGACTTCTAGGGTTTTAGCCATTACGATCTCGAGGTAGATCAACTCTTGTAATACTCATATTTATCAAGATCAATCAAGTAGGAAGTAGGGTATTACCTCCATAGAGAGGGCCCGAACCTGGGTAAACATTGTATCCCCCGTCTCCTATTACCATCGACCTTAGACGCACAGTTCGGGACCCCCTACCCGAGATCCGCCTGTTTTGACACCGACAAGTGCCACCCTTGACGACAAATAGGAAAGTGCGGTTGTTGCTTTCCTGCGGGCGAATATCGATGTGTTTGCTTGGCAACCATCTAATATCCCTGGTGTTCCCAGGGAGGTAATCGAGCACCACCTTGCTGTCTGCCCACATGCCCGACCCGTCAAGCAGAAGGTCCGAAACCAAGCCATGGAGCGGCAACAGTTCATTGCCACGGAAATCAAGAAACTTGAGGCAGCTGGTTTGGTCAGAGGAGTACTACATCCAACGTGGTTAGCAAACCCAGTGGTCATACGCAAAGCTAATGGGAAATGGAGGCTTTGCATAGATTTCCCAGATCTGAACATGCCATGCCCGAAGGACCCATTTCCCTTGCCGCGCATTGATCAGATTGTGGATTCCACTTCCGGGTGTGATTTTCTCTCCTTTCTGGATGCATACTCTAGATATCATCAAATCTTTATGTCCAAGGAAGATGAAGAGAAGACCTCATTCATCACCCCATGTGGCACATACTGCTTTCGTGTGAATGCCTTTTGGGTTGTAGAGTGCCGGATCCACTTTTGCAAGAGCAGTCCAGATTGGTTTTGAATCACAATTGCACAGGAACATTGAAGCTTACATGGATGATATTGTGGTCAAGACCAAGGACAGATCAACCCTCATCCAGGACCTAGAAGTGACCTTTGCTAATCTGCGCAAAATCAACTTGAAGCTGAACCCGGAGAAGCATGTGTTTGGCGTTCCCTCCGGCAAGCTACTTGGTTTCTTTGTGTCCCTTTGCGGGATAGAGGCCAACCCCGATAAGATCAAGGCCATTGAGAAGATTTAGGCACCCAAGACAGTTAAGGATGTGAGGCATTTGACAGGATGTGTTGCTGCGCTTAGCCGGTTCATCTCCAAGTCTGCCGAGCGCGCCTTGCCGTTCTTCAAAATTTTAAAGAAGGCAGGACCCATGAAGTGGACTCCGGAAGCAGACACAGCACTGCAAGATTTGAAGACCTACTTGTCCTCTGTACCCACTTTGGTTGCTCCCAAACCATAAGAGCCATTGCCGCTATACCTGGCGGGAACTATCAAGTGGTTAGTGCAGCACTAGTGGCACAGCGGGAAGTGGAAGAGGCAGCAGCCTCAGCCAGTGTCCCTTCCGGAGGAGAGAGTGAGCACAGCCCGACAAGGCCAGATATGGATCAAGACAAAGAAGGGCACGACAGTGGAGGCAACCCCAAGGATGCGGCAAGGAAGGAAGTGGTGCAACGCCCGGTGTACTTCGTCAGCTCCCTATTGCAGGGGGCTAGGTCCAGCTACTCTGGTGTGCAAAAGTTGATTTTTGGCCTTGGCAAGGCCTCAAGGAAACTGCACCACTACTTCCAAGCCCATGAGATCACGGTTGTCATCCGCTTCCCTTTTCAAAGGATACTCTGAAACCCTAAGGCTACCGGCAGAATAGTGGAGTGGGCATTGGAGTTATCCAGCTTTGGCCTGAAGTTTGAAAGCACATCAACAATTTAGAGTAGGGCGTCGGCAGAGTTTATTGTGGAATGGACACCAACCCCAGATGAAGAGGTACTAGAGACAGTTATTCCTGGCAAGGAAGCACCCCTAGAATGGATCATGTATTTCAATGGTACTTTCTCCCTACAAGGTGCGGGGCTGGCGTGCTTCGTGTTGCTCCCACTAGAGAGCACCTGTAGTACATCATCCAGATGCATTTTCCCCGGGAGGAGGCGACCAAAAATACAACACAGTATGAAGGGCTCCTTGTCGGGCTCAGGATTGCCACAGCATTGGGGATCAAGAAGCTGATCATTTGAGGAGATTCACAACTTGTGAGACAAGTCAACAAGGATTACCAAAGTCCATTGATGGAGGCATACATTGAGGAAGTGAGAAGCCTGGAAGAGCGCTTTGACGGATTGCAAACAGAGCACATACCCCATGTGGAAAATAGCATTGCTGATCATATTTCAAAGTACGCTGCGCAAAAGCTTCCTGCGGAACCAAGAACTTTTGTTCTCCATCTTACTCAGCCCTCCGTATCCCTGGCAACAATGGCCCAGAAGAGGAGGAACTAGACTCCGGCAAGCCTCTCCCGATAGAGACTTCCAGGGCTCCCGGCAGGGAGCTTGACGGGAACAACTCCCCTTCAGCTGCTGAGCTACCCCCTCCCACCAGACCACTGGTCCTCGTGGTCAAGGGTTGCACTCCGGCGAAGGCTGAGGTGCTGCTAGTCCTCGTTGTCGAGCCCCAGGCTCCAACCTGGGCAAGGCACATAGTCCATTTCCTCCAAACCGGAGAACTTCCCTAAGAGAAAGAAGAAGCTGAAAGAGTAGCCCGAAGGGCTAGTATGTATCACTTTGTCGATGACACACTATACAGAAGAAGGCCCAACGATATGAAATTGAAGTGCATTTGTCGAGAAGAAGGAAAGGAACTGCTGACGGAAATACACAAAGGCATGTGCGGCTCCCACATTGGATCAAGGGCATTGGATGGGAAAGCATTCCGGCAAGGATTGTATTGGCCCACAGCCCTCCAAGATGCGGTCGAGCTAGTCACCAAGTGTGAAGCCTACCAGTTCCATTCCAAGAATATCCATCTGCCTGCCCAAGATCTTCAAACAATCCCTTTGTCATTGCCGTTTTCGGTCTGGGGGCTCGATATCCTCGGCCCTTTCCCCCGATCTGCCGGGGGCTTTGAATTCTTGTTCATTGCAATCGACAAGTTTACAAAGTGACTGGAAGTAGAAGCCATGAGAAAGGTGACTTCTCAGTCATCTATCAAAAGTTCTTGAAAGGATTGGTGTGCTGCTTCAGGGTCCCTGCCCGGATCATCACTGACAACGGCACCCAATTCACAAGTCGAGCCTCCATGCAATATGTTCATGCCCTTGGAAGCAAGATCTCATTTGCTACTGTTGCACATCCCAGAAGCAATGGACAAGCTGAGAGGGCAGAGGCTGAAGTGTTGCGAGGACTCAAGACAAGAACATTTGATAAGCTACAGAAGTGCGGCAGGCGATGCATCGATGAGCTGCCGGTGGTTCTTTGGTCCCTCAGAACGACACCAAATCGAGCTACAGGGCAGACTCCCTTCTCCCTAGTCTATGCGGTAGAAGCAGTTATCCCCACGAAACTCGTTTGCATGTCACCTCAAGTGCTTGCCAATGATGAAGTAGTGTAGGATCAGCACCGGCTTGACGACGCTGTGCTTCTCGAGGAGAACCGTCTCCGGGATGCTACGCGTGTTGCACTGTGATGCCCCGAGACCGATGTGCCAGATGTCTTCTAGTTATTCACCATCATTGCCATGTCATTCGCTTGCATGTTGCACTTTGCCATGTCATCATGTGCATTTCATCTACATGTTTTTTAAAACTTGCATCCATCTGGGTCTCCCAGTTCTCTCCGTTGTCCGTTCTGAGCCCAGACACACTCGCACGCGCCCGCGGCACCTCCAAAATACTATTTTATAAGTGCATAAAAATGTTCTCGAAATGGGAGGAAAGTTGGCGTGCGGTGTTATTATGTTGTCAGTAGGCCGCCTGCCAAATTTTGTCGCATTCGGAGTCCGTTTGATAGCCCAACCGTCATCCGTAGCGGCACCGTTGCCGGTTTATTCGTCGGACGTTTTCGGTCTCCGGAAACCCGTGCCGGGCTGCATTTCTCTTCTCCCCTCTCAGCCCAACCCTCCTACACAGCCCACCAAACCAGCCCACTAACCCACCTACCACCCCCTCCTCTCCGGACCATCCGATGGCGATCGTATGGCTCCGAAAGCACCCAAAAGCCCCTCTTCTAGCCTCCCTGCCTATAAAAGGAAGGCCTAGCCCCTCCACAATTGGAAACCCTAGCCTCACCTCAAAAACCGCACCACCGCCAGCCTCCTCCACTCCACAGCCGCCACCTACCACCTCTCCACCGCGCGGCCTGCGAGGCCCAGGCACGGCCCGCCCATGCCCGAACCGCCGCCGTCGCAGCCCACTCCATGCCGCCCACTCCCCTTGCTTCCCCCGCGCAGCGCCGCCTCCCTCTGCCGGCAGGAGCCACCTGCGCCTGCCTGCGCCGAGTTCTCCCGACCTCCGCCGGCCACCGGAGCTGCACCGCTGCTCACCCCTGTAGTCGCGCCCGTCGTCCGAACAGCCAGCCCCGCCTCCTCATGCCGTATCCGGCAGGATCCGGGCAGGGTCGAGCTCGCCCCACCGCCTCCGCCTCATCTCCGGCCAGGTCCGGTGCCCCATGGCCGGATCCACGTGTCGCCGACCCATCCCCGGCCTTCTCCGACCCTTGCATCGTGGGCCGCCCCGCCACGCGTCGCCGGCGTCGACCTCCGCCTCGCCCTCGTTCGGGCAGAGGACGAGGGCTTCCTCCTCGCGTGTGGGCTTCATCCCCTCGGCCCAGTGGTGCCCGGCCTGCCTCTCTCCGCCTGGGCCGAGCCCTGTGGTGAGCGCCCCTATTCCCCGCCCTGTGCACATAATAGTTAACCAACGCTTAGTTTTCGGTCCAGCAATTTCGTCCAAGTCCTGAGATTTCAGCATCATGTATGCATCTTGTGATCATCATGACTTTGTGCATGTTCATCCGATTTGAGCGTATGATATGTCAAAATGGTCTGCTCAGAGTGCTCTACGTGGTGGTGGTGGTTGCATTCATGTTAGGGTTCATCTTGCCATGTTAATCTCTGTTGCAAAAGTGAGGTGTTGTTAAGTGCTGAAAACTGATATAACTTGCCCTTTTGTTATTTTTGTGTCATTTAATGCATGCACAATATGAGCATCTTGTCAACATCAGTTTGATGCATAATCATGTCCTATTGCTTTTAGTATTTATCTAAAGCCATGATATGCCTTGTGCTGACTAGCACAAGCTTGAAAAGTGGGGTACTTGCTGTTTTTGATTTCAGACACTTCACTAAGTCTGAATCTGCTATATTATGTTGCCACGTTTACTTGATGCTACCATCCAATCCATGTCCTTGTTCAGTAATCATGTTTTCAAGATCATGTGATGCTCCATCAATCCGTGTCCTTGTTTTCAATTATGGCCTAACGTATCTTGTTGTGATCATGCTCTAAAATTACTAATTAATATTTCTGTCAGCCTGTTATCAGTAAGTTCATTTTTGCCATGTGAATAGCTAGTGATCTATGCAACCTATGACCATGTTCTTGCCACGAGTAGCTGCACAAACATGAATTCTGCTGTTGGTAATATTCACATGCCATGATATGCTTTGCGATGGGTTGCACAAGCTTGCAAACATGCCTACTAGTCGTTGTTTCCGCCATGATTAGTTTATTTCACCAAGTTTGAGAATCTGCTATCATTTCCAATCTTGCCATGATGTTTTGAGCATGTTCTGTTGGTTTCTAGCATTAGCTCAGTTATCATGTTTTGCTGCGCTCTACCTATACATCCCTGCCATGTATTTTGTTTTCATGTTGGGGTGATGTAGCATATTTTTATGTTGCATCTCAAGTGCCTAGTTGATGTTTAGGCAGATTGTTGCTATATCTTGTATTGAGTGTATGTGTTGAACCGTTGCTCCGTTCTGAGCATGCTCTATATGAAACTTTCTTGGTTTGGCATGTAGATTCATCATGCCTTGTTGCATTCATGTTTTGGAGTGTTTGTGATTGTGTTTTGCTTGTGTTTGCATCAATCTCATGTTTAACTTGTTTCGCTCATATCTTCTAGGCCGTAGCACCGAATCAAATGAACCTTATATATAACTTGACTAGAAAGTCACGTAGATCATCATGGTGCAATTTAACTTGCTGTTTAACAACTTTAACATAATGTGATATTCATATCTGGACCAATTTCGAAATTTGCATATGGGGACTTTCCGGAATTGTTGTATGTTGATTCCGGCCTCATTTAAACTGGCTTTGATGTGGGGTTCTTGTATGCATCATCTCTTGCCATGAGTAGCATAATGTAGCCTTGTCATGCATCATACTTGGATGGGCATCATGCCATGTTATGTGTTGTGTGTTTACCGTGTTGTTTGCTTCTTTCTGGTTGTGCTTCTTCTCGATAGTCCTTGTTTCGTTGGGATCGTGAGGATTTGTTCGTCTACGTGGGTTTGTCTTCTTCATGGACTCGATCTTCTTCCTAGTGGGATTTCAGGCAAGATGAGCGTCACCTTGGATCTCACTACTATCTTTGCTATGCTAGTTGTCTCGATGCTATCGCTATGTAGCGCTACCTACCACTTGTTTATCAAGCCTCCCAAATTGCCCTGACAGCCTCTAACATTTTCCACCATCCTAGCAAACCGTTGTTTGGCTATGTTACCACTTTGCTCAGCCCCTCTTATTGTGTTGCTTGTTGCAGGTGCAGTTCCAGGTTGTTCCATGTTGGGACATGGATATCATGGGATATAACAATATCTCTTATTTAATTAATGCACATATATACTTGGTAATGGGTGGAAGGCTCGGCCTTTTGCCTGGTGTTTTGTTCCACTCATGCCACCCTAGTTTCTGTCATACCGGTGTTATGTTCCTTGATTTTGCGTTCCTAACACGGTTGGGGTTTATGGGGCCCCCTTGATAGTTCGCTTTGAATAAAACTCTTCCAGCAAAGCCCAACATTGGTTTTACCATTTGCTCAACATAATAAATTTGACACATAGGGGGTCGCATCCCTGAGGTTCGTTAATCAACATAATACAGGGGGGGCAGTGCTGATGGTGTTCGTCCAAACGGGCAGACTACGGGGCCACCACGGGGCAACCCGAGGATCTGGTTTTACTCGTAGGCTGACCTATCAGGTCGTGGCCTGAGACAAGATATGCGCGGCTACTATCAGGGTGTCGGCACGCCGGGAGGTCTTGCTGGACTTGTTTTACCATTGTCGAAATGTCTTCTGAACCGGGATTCCGAGCTTGATCGGGTTGTTCCGGGGGGAGGATTTTCCTCCGTTGATCATGAGAGCTTGTCATGGGCTAAGTTGGGACACCCCTACAGGGTTTAAACTTTCGAGAGTAGTGCATGCAGTTATGTGGCAGGTGTGAATTTTTAATATCCGGTTGTAGTGGACTTGAACTAAACTCTACTTAAAGTACACCAACCACGTGCGTAACCGTGAGTCTCTTTTTGGGTGCATTCGAGAAGAGAACACAGTGGGGTTATGTTTGAACATAAGTAGTTCAGGATCACTTCTTGATCATTATTAGTTTGCGACCGGTTGCGTAGTTTCTCACCTTACTCTTGTACGCGTAAGTTAGCCACCATACATTGCTTAGTCGCTTGCTGCAACCTCACCACTTATCCTTTCCATACCCATTAATCCTGGCTAGTTTTCATACCCATGGTAATGGGATTGCTGAATCGTCGTGGCTCACAGATTACTACAACAACAGTTGCAGGTACAGGTAATGCAATGATCATGACGTGAGAACAATGTTTACTTGTTTTGGAGTTCTTCTTCTTTGTTGATCAGGGGATAGGTTCTGGGTCGGCAGCCTGGGCTAGCAGGGTGGATGACGTTTGAGTTTCTGTTTGTGTTTCATCCGTAGTAGGATGTTGTTCTCATGTATGATGTTTGAAGTATTGTTGTGGCATTGGTATGCCCCTTTGTATGTATGCCCAGCTATTATGTAGTGGTACTATGTAATGATATCCACCTTGCAAAAGTGTTTCAATATGCGGCTCTATCCTTGGTGGGACCTTCGAGTTCCTCTCGGATAGGATCACATATTGGGCGTGACATGCACGCTACCAACAAGCCCTGCATCACTATCACAGCCGTGGGGTTCATGCCCGGCGTTTTGCGGAAGGCGACCTTGTCCTTAGGCGCGTTCAGTCCGCCAAGGGTACAAACAAGTTGACGCTGAAGTGGGAAGGCCCTTACCGGGTTGTACGAGTCACCAGACCTATTGCAGTCCATCTGGAGTCCGGAGATGGCATTCAATTGCAAAAATCATGGAATATTGAGCATCTTCGCAAGTTCTACCCGTAAGGCGCGGCTGTCGGGCCCTGCTCGGCAGCCACCCTTTTGTACAGGCCTTGCCGCAGTTGCATGTAACCCCTTGTACAAAGCCAGGCACAGACCCTGAGCAACTGAGAAATAAATGAAGCGCTGGGGGCCCCCGGCAAGTTGCATGCATGCATAAGCACATCATGAGCATTGCATGTTCATGTAGATAAGATCGCATATGGCATCATTTTCATCTACATAAACTGCAGGCTCCCACCATGGACTTGGTCCCCAAGAGGAGATAAGTTCTTTCTCTTATCCATACGTGTCCGTAAGTAAAGACTTGTGCATAATAAAACCTCGCTGCCTTTTCAAAACTTAGGTGCTCCCATCCTTTGACTCGAATGTTGCTTCGGTCAGGATGGTCGCAGTGGCCTTTGATGCGAAAGGACTGGCGGGGGCTGGTCCCTCTTCACAATTTGTGCCCGGCAGGCCTCACTTCACGGCAACAAGACTGAGGGGACCGGCAGGATAGCTTGCTAGGGGAAACTTGTTTACTTAAAAGTATAGAGGCATCCCACCTATGCATGGACATACTACATGCATGAGTCCCTGGCAAGGTTTATCTTTTTCATTAATATGTTGAGCAAACAAGTACAGACCTTACAGGACACAACCATGGATTAAAGAGATTACATAATTTGAACTAAATTTGGAAAGTGCATACAGATTTATAAGATTGAACAAAGATAAGTGCCCCGTGATGCCCTTTCTTGTCCCTCTCCTCCTAGGCACTGCGGCAGGAGGTGAAGAGGGAAAAAGGAGCGCATGGGCAGAACCCCAGCCTGACCCTGTCGGGCTCCATGAGAGGTAGCCCGACGGGAGCGGGAGGGCACGAACGAAGGCGATGGTGAAGAGATCGGCAAAGGTGACCCCGTCAACCGCCACCACCAGGGCCAGCAGGACGCGGCAAGGCGAACGAAACTGCAGCCCACGAGGAAGCCTGCCGGGGTCTAGCTGGAAGGTTGCTGGAGGAGTCGGAAGCACCACCTCCACCCCTGTTCCCAACTCCAAGGCAAATCACCTTGCCGGAGAGGAGGTGCAGATGCAGATGGTGCTGCTGCCGCCTGACAGTGACGGTGCGGCTAATGCTCAGCCGGAGTCAAAGTCGTCGCCCTCCCGGTCGGTGCCATCGTCATCACCGTCACAGTCCTCCTCGTCGCTATCGCTCAAGGAGGAGCTTTCGTCATTGGTTGAGTTCTCCGCGCGACACCCTAAGCAAGCACCCGAGCTCCCAAAAACCTTGACGGAAAGGAAACCAGCCTCCATTAATTTCAAATGGAGGACATGCCCTTCCGACAGGTTGTGGGTGCGGGCAAAAGTCTTCCAGCCTCGACGGAAGTACATGAATTGAGGCGCGGCGAAATCTACATCCACCTGTATGCTGCCATTCCCACAGCCCCTCATGTGATGTTTCATTGCACGCGACTACTCGAGCTCCATCGCCCTTGCAAATGGCGTGGGGAGACGGAGACGGCCATGCGGGGGCTTGTACAGCCTGATGACGAACTCCTGGGGCTCGTCCCCAATGTGGCCTTCCATCAAGGGAGGAGAGTCCGACGCAAGCACGGTCGAGGCGCTTCCCCGTCCCCCACGGCCTCGTGCACCATGACGACCTCGGCCATGTCCCCTTCCACCTCCTCTCACCACGGGCTCAGCACCCACATCGTTAGAAGGAGGAGGGAGGCGCTGTGGAGCAGAATTTCTCGTCGCCACTGGAGAAACACCAGATCCCCGACCTCTCGCCATGGTAAGTAGAGGCTATGGTAAGAATGGGGGAGGACGAGGTGTGGGAAAGCGTCTCCTCCGCGTCCCCTTTTATAGGCGGGTGGGGGAAGGGGCCGGGTTTTTCCGTGGAGATCGCCGCCATGTTCGACCAATCTGACTCCTCATCATTTGTGGCTCGAAGAATCAAGGCCGACCCTCTACTCCAATCGATGGCGCCTGGCATTCTGCCAGGGCACCCATTCCCGTAACCTCCTCATCCGCCACCAACCCTGCGCAATGCATGCAGTACATGTGGCAGAAGCACTTGGAGCGGGAAGAATAGTGGGATCACAGTTACCGCCCCATGAACGTAGGACGTGGGGCACTCCGCAAGGCGTGCCCTGTTATATACCTCACTACAATTGGCGTTACACGACGCGCGGGAGAACCGGAAACTGACCTGGGCTCAGGTTAATGAAGAAGTAAAGAAAATCTCAAAAGAGCAAGCCACCACTATGCTCCTGCCTGCGCACTGGTTAGGGCCTACCCCGACGACGCCCGGCAGCATGTTCGGGCCAGCCCGGGGGCTCCTGTCAGTGCAACAAACCCTGGGTTCATTGCCCAGATTGTGCACAGGCCTAAGGACAAGTTTGCAATGCCCAAGATCAAACCAAGCACGAAGGGATCAGCTCTTTGAAGAATCAGAGAGCTGGTCGAGAAGACCAAGTCAAGCCAGAGAGACAAGGTTTCACTAAGGGGAAAACCTCCCTTGTCGGGGAGGCGAGCCTGGCGGGGTCGGGGTTACCCCGGAAGCAAGCCTCCAGATCGTCCCGGCAGGCCTGCCGGGGCTTGCGGAGGCAAACCACTCCACCGCACCACCTCACAGCGACGCAAGTCATTGATCAGTGCGGTGTCAAGCCCCTAAGTGACTAAGTGGCTGCTTCCTTTCATATGGAAGCCACTTCCTACAGAAAACACCTCCATATGACACCCGTCCTGAGACGTGTCAAACAAGCAGGCGCGAAACTGGCAAAATAGCCCAACAGGGCCTGCCGGGCACGCTGTGATGTCACACTAAGCGGTGCTTTTAATGCGCTCTGTCCGCCTGCATAGTTAGGTATGATAGCACTATTTGCTATCTAATCAGTATGTAAAGACTGATTTGCCACTGTGGTGACCCCTTCATCAATAAAAGGAGGCCCATGGCAACCGTAGAAAGGATTCGGACCCTCGCATATTCATACGCGAGTAGCCAATCTTGCCCCGAGGCAACCCTGCCAGGCGAGAGCGCCGCGTCCTCCACCATTATCCACCATCAATCCACCAAAGCAGGAGTAGGGTTTTACGCCTCACCGTGGCCCGAACCTGGGTAGAACTGCCCATGTGATCTTTGTCGTGCCGTGTTACGTTTCTCCGCTCTTTGTGCAACGTGCCCATCCCCCCGCCGAACCAAAAGGGGCTCATGGCCCGATAGGTGGCTGTGGTTTCCCACGACAACAGGTTAAGGGACTAATGTGTTTGTGAGTATACATAGGTGTTATAGTCCATGAAAATTTGATTTAACCGATGAAAGACGACCCCTAAAAATGTATTTCTTCAAGTGAAGAATTTGGTGCGGCCTTTGAAGAAATTGATGTGAAGACTTTAAAGCTTGAAGACTTTTGTTTTTGTATTTTATTTCTTCTTATTTGAGTCATAGGAAAAATCGTCTGTTAAAGGGGGACTATGTGAAACGTATATCATATTTCTAATGTGATGCTCAAAACTATACACACTCTTACCGCTTCGAGTGAAGCCTTTGGAAACCTCCAATACAGCTTAGAAATTTGCTAGCAGCAGTGACGCAGTTCATCTGGTTGCTAACAAATTGTATCCGGCTAAGGAGTTAGGATTTCACAAGTGCGATTTGCCTATCATGAGGAAATTTAGTGCCCTGACAAATTGAGAGTTCAATTTTCCTACCGTTGCTGCATCGCGTGCCAGGTGTCGAGTGATCCTTATCCTGACAACTGTCATGTCTGATACGTCCATTTTGCATCATGTTTTCCTATTGTTATTTATAGTGTTTTTAATCAATATAACACATTGTAGAGCAATTCTAATGCCTATTCTCTCATAATATGCAAGGTTTACACAAAGAGGGTGAATACCAGCAGCTGGAATTCTAGACCTGAAAAAGCTATGTCAGATATACCTATTTTGCACATATCCAAATGAGCTGAAACTTTACGGATATTTATTTTGGAATATACAAAAAATATTCGAGAAAATAAATACCATAGGGGGTCACCCAGGTGCCCACTAGGCACGAGGGCGCATCTACCCCCTGGCGCTCCCTGGTGGGTAGTGGGGCCCCTGGCCAGCCTCCGGTGCCCATCTTCTGCTATATAAGCCCATTTGCACTAGGAAAAAATAAGGATAAGACTTTCGGGATGGAGCATCACTGTCTTGAGGCAGAACTTGGGCAGGAGCACTTTTGCTCTCTGACGGAGAGACTCCGCGAGGGATACTTCCCTCCGGGAGGGGGAAATTGAAGCCATCATCACTGGTATGCGTCGGTCCTAAACAAACGGTTTTTAAGCCCTTTCCGCGATGGCATTTGGAACCGTTGCCAAGTGAGTGTGTGCGATAGGGTGTCCTTCCCACACGACCCAGAAATCATTGGGGATAGGCCCACCTAGGACCCAGGCTGGGGCCATGTGCGATCGGGCGAGGCATCAAAACTCAATCATTTCTGTAGGTATGTACATCCCACACGGTAATCCGAGAAAATCATTTCCATAGGTATGTACATCCCACATGATGAATCCCAGAAAAACATTTCCGTTCGTATGTATATCACACACAGTCTATCCAAGGAATACGTTTCCGTTCTTATGTACATCCCACACAGTCAATCCAGGGAACACGTTTACGTTCGGACATACATCGCACACAGTTTTATGTGTAGGCTCGTGTGTGAAAGGTGTAACTATCACACACGATCTGCCTTGGTTAACTGTTTGCTTTTATCAACTATATCACACATGATTTGATGAAGAAAATTGTGTGGCATTGGGCTATCCATCGCAAGCGCTTTTACTGCCAGAACCGTTTGCAAAGTTCCATGACCGTCTGTTCTCTTTTTATTTTTGCCTGTAATTTATTATTCTAATTGAAAATTTTGAAATACGAAACGTGCAATTCAAATTCTTAGCACAGTGGTTCAACAACGAATCCATAAATAAAATTGCCAGTACAATATGTTCAGTAATTACAGGATTAGGCAGCAATTAACTATGATGAACCACAGTATTTAAAGGCGGTAAAGGTGAAGAGACAAGTGTAAATCATTTTGACTGCCGACGATGTTGAAGAAGCGGAATGCCCATAATGTGCCTTCCTGCATGCCATAGGCACGAACCACTTTTGTCCAACCCCCTGTGACGATCGCCCGCCCATCCTTCACCGCCTTCAGGAAGACATCTAGAGAATTATCATGGTAGCATGAATTATATACTTTAACCTTAGTTGCCTCCACTCTGGTCATGTAGTTTGCAAGGTAATCATCAGTAAATAGCTTTAGAAACCACTGAAAAGAGAAAAATATCAGATACTGAGTCCTAATAGAGTAACTTGTTGTGGGCAGGGGGAAAAGGCAACACATTACTTACCATCCTAAAGTTCACTGTTGTCTTCGACAAAGTGTAAATAAAGAGCTAAATTCCAATCACCCGTTTCTTTCGCCTAACAATCTTTCTTAGTTTCCTCACTTGACGCTTGTTCATGAATATCTCATTGCCCCATACATAAAATGGATCGAAGCGTGGATCAGTACCGCACATATATGTACCTACAAGCAACCAGTAAATGTTAGAAGCTAAACTGAGATTGCACAAATGATGTAAAATACAACTACCTATGTTCCTAAGTACAAGTATTTTTCTTTGAGATTTCAATATGAACTACATATGGATGTATATAGAATTATAGATATAGTTTAGATTAGAATCTAGATTCACTCATTTTGCTCCTTATGTAGTCTATATTGGAATCTCTAAAAATACTTATATTTAGGAATAGATGGTGTATAAGACATGGGATGCGGCTAACCTCGACGGCAAACAACAGCATCGCCCATTGTAGCCCTGTGTAAGTACATGGAAAGCCAATGTTAACTACAACAGGGTTAACATCCACCAAAAATAGCAAATGGTAATAAAACGACAGCATCTGTAGTGATATCTTCATTTCGAAAGAGTAGCATAGTAGCAAAGGGACGAATTAAAAAATGGATACAACTGTTAATTGCAACAGGCTTAACAACATCATAATTTATGTTTTGTAAGTTTGTAGCCATTGAAATACAACTCTTTAAAAATGGATACAACTGTTAATTGCAACAGGCTTAATGGCCATTGAAACCGGTACTGATAAAAATGCAATTGGTAGAGTTAAACATCACAGGGCAGGTGTTGCAAGAGCAGATAATGGCCCAGTTGTCTATAAAAAGGTAGGGAAAATAGCTCAAACATGTTAGGCATGTTTACTACAACATGCTTAATACATCGACAGTACAAAACATAGCCATTAATTGCAACTGGTATTGGTAAGATTGAACTGGTGGGTACATACTTGGTAAGTCCTGAGAGGTAGTTGCTGGGGCACTTCATCTTGGCCAGAGCCCACCCAAAGTCAGCGGCGGCGGAGGCGAGCTATTCCTCCGGGTCGACGCATGGATCAGTGCCATTGACATGTGTATCTACAGGCAACCAGTAAATGGTAGAAGTTAAACTGCAATTGCACAAATGATATGAAATACTGTAAGACATGGGATGCAGCTAACCTTGACGGCAAACAACAGCATCGGCCATTATGACCCTGCGTAAGTACATGGACAAGCATGTTAAGTAAAACAGGGTTAGCATCCACCAAAAATATCAAATGGGGCAGCGACTCTAGTATATCTTCATTGCGGAGAGTAGCATGGTAGCAAATGGACAGATTAAAAAATGGATACAACTGTTAATTGCAACAGGCTTAACAGCATCCTAAGTCATGTTTTGTAAGTTTGTAGCCATTGAAATATAACTGTTTAAAAATGGATTCAACTGTTAATTGCAATAGGCTTAATAGACATTGAAACTGGTACTGATAAAAATGCAATTGGCATAGTTAAACATCACAAGGCAGGTGCTGCCAGAGCAGAGAATGGCCCAGATGTCTATAAAAAGGTAGGGAAAGTAGCAAACATGTGTTAGGCATGTTTACTAGAACATGCTTAATCATCGACCATACAGAACATAGCCATTAATTGCAACTGGTATTGGTAAGATTGAACTGGTGAGTACATACTTGGTAAGTCCTGAGAGGTAGTTGCTGGGGCACTTCATCTTGGCCAGAGCTCGACCAAAGTCAGCGACGACGGAGGCGAGCTGTTCCTCCGGGTCGAAGCATGGTTCAGTGCCACTGACATGTGTACCTACAGGCAACCAGTAAATGGTAGAAGTTAAACTGCAATTGCACAAATTATGTGAAATACTGTAAGACATGGGATGCAGCTCACCTCGATGGCAAACAACAACATCTGCTGTTATGAGCCTGCGTAAGTACATGGACAGGCATGTTAAGTACAACAGGGTTAGCATCCACTAAAAATAGCAAATGGGCAGCATCTCTAGTGATATCCTGAGTCATGTATTGTAAGTTTGTTGCTGGTATTGGTGAAATTGAGCTGGAAACGGTAAAATTTGAACATCACACAGTGTGCAGTACTGAAATAAACAAGGCACAAACATGCTTAATACATCAACCATACAAATCATAGCCATTTCAAGTGGTATTGGTAAGATTTAGCAGGTCAGATCTTACCTGTTAATTCCTGGGGGTAGTCGCTGGGGGACTTCATCTGGGCCAGAGCCTGCACCATGTCGGCGGCGGTGGCCGAGGCGAGGTGTTCCTCCGGGTCAATAGGCACAGCGGCTAGCGCGCCATGGACCGCCATCAGCTCCTGGCGGGGGGGGGGATTTGGAGGCATGAGGATGTTTCACAGGCACCATTTAAGCAATCCGGCCGGGGACATGATAGAGATCAGTGGGTTACCTGACTGGATCCGAGCAGAACATAGATGTGGTTGCAGCTGTGGTTGCAGCGACGGCGGTTTGAGATGCCGGTAGGGGGAGGCGCGAGGGAGGGGGATACTGAGGGGAAGGGGATGTGGTTGGAGGAAAAAAAATTGAAATTGCGCGCCTAATGAAAATTTCGGTGCCAAACTTGAAACTTGGGTGGGGGAAACACACAACGCAGACGAAGCGCGTAAAATACTCATGTGAGAGAAAAAAGAAAGTTGGCAGATCCCGTCTTCAAAAATATATCCACGTGTACTTGATTTTTTTTGGTCAATGGTACGCCTGGTTTATTAGGAAATATCGCACAGGTAACTGACTTATGGGTCATTAATGTGAAACAACGTAGACGGGTATGGCATAGAAACCGTGTGATTTGTGATCTTCTAATGATTAACGCAAAAAAACGCACACGGGCACACATGCTAATCAACGCTCAAAGCCCTCAAAGGATGCTCTTACCGACATTGTATGTTAATACTAAAAACTTAAAGTACTACTGGTAATTTGCTCTAATACTACAAACTTAAACTACTTCTCACATGCTGCCATCAGGGCAAGCTGGCCAGATGCCGGCGTTCTCCTTCCCCGCCTTGTAGGCGGCAGCCCACCATGATTCGATCTCCGCCAAGCTCTCCTCACCATGGTGTGCGGCCTCTTATTTCTTGCGGCGGCAGGACTCTCTTTTCTTGACTGCTTTCTGCCTTTTCCGCTCCTTCTGTGTGGCTTTGGCCGCCTCTAGATCCACCACCCATTCGGCCATGGCAGCCTCAAAGTCCGCCCATGTAACTGTCTGGCCGCCGGCGGCGATGAACTCAGCGCGGCGAGATGCCATCGCTTCCTTACAATGTGTGCGGTCACGGGCGGCAAGGAACGCGGCGCGGCGGGATGCCATCACTTCCTTACTAGTTATTTTGCACCGCGGTGCCATGGACGACGCCTGGAGAGAGCTCTGGGACAGAGGGGCCGGCCAGCCGTACAGTGCGGTGGTATTCAAGAGCTCAATGACAAACGACAATGGAAATTTAGCTTCCCGTATAATTTTGCTCGTTCATTATCCCACACGGTTCATCTCCGTCGCTTCCAAAAACAGTGTGCGCTGAGCCTATTGTGTGTTGCGTTATGATTGGCCGGAACCCCAGCCACGCGGATCACGCGTGTGCACCGTTGGATGCGCCGCGATCGAATGGCAATCCACGTCCCTCACATCACACCCGTGCACCTGTAGCTGGATTGGATTTATATGCGCTAAATGCCTAGAAAATGCACATAATCCCCTAAATATGGTAAATGAGCCTAGAAAAATGCCAAATTTGAACACGGTGATTTGCAGGTTCTATGTTCATCATAGAAACAAACTCGTGGACAAAGGAAATTTGGACCCCCCCTTCAATCTTGGTGATTTCCCCCTTGAAACCATGAAACTTCCTCGGTGATGGTTCGATTTATGAAAGGCGCGCATCACGACATAAGGAAAACATTATCCAATTTTTACCAGGGCATGGTGAGGCCATACCATGGCACCACGCCAGGCGTCATGTTTTCCAACCATGTGTTTCATTTTCTGTATAGTTGTTAACCAAATAAACGACGCGTTTATGGTTGACTATTGCCACACATTTCCTTGAAATATCTGCCCATTCCTTGTAAAAGGCATGAGAATGTACTAAACAACACGAGCATGGTTTTCCAGACCGTTCTTGTACACCTTTTCATGCATGGATTGTTCGAATTTGAATTATGTGCATTAATGAAGGGCGTGCATGACGACATAAGCCAAACTTTCTCAAATTTTTACCAGGACAGGGTGAGGTCATACCATGGCGCCATGCCAGGCGTCACATTTTTTAAGCATTTATTTCATTTTTTCTATAGTTGAAAACCCAACAAACAAACATTTGTGGTTGACTATTGCCACACATTTCAACAAAATATCTATCCATTATCCTTGTAAAAGGCATGAGAAATTACTAAATGGCACGAGCATGGTTTTCCAGGCCGTTCTTGTGGACCCTTTCATGCACCTATTGTTTGAACTTGAATTATGTGCATTAATGCCTAGGAAATGCACATAATCCCCTAAATATGGTAAATGAGCCCAGAAAAATGCCAAATTTGAACACGGTGATTTGCAGGTTGTATGTTCATCGTAGAAAAAAACTCGTGGACAAAGGACAAAGGAAATTTGGACCCCCCTCCATCTTAGTGATTTCCCCCTTGAAACGATGAAACTTCCTCGGTGATGGTTCGATTTATGAAAGGCGTGCATCATGACATAAGGAAAACATTCTCCAATTTTTACCAGGGCATGGTGAGGCCATACCATGGCACCACGCCAGGCGTCATGTTTTCCAACCATGTGTTTCATTTTTTGTATAGTTGTGAACCGAGTAAACAACGCGTTTATGGTTGACTATTGCCAAATATCTGCCCATTCCTTGTAAAAGGCATGAGAATGTACTAAATAACACGAGCATGGTTTTCCAGACCGTTCTTGTGCACCTTTTCATGCACCGATTGTTCAAATTTGAATTATGTCCATTAATGCCTAGAAAATGCACATAATCCCCTAAATATGGTAAATGAGCCCGGGAAAATGTCAAATTTGAACACGTTGCATTTGAGGCGGTATGTTGATCATTGGAAAAAAACTGAATGACAAACTAGGACGGAAATTTGGATTCTCCTTCAATCTTGGGGATTTTCCCTCTCAAAAGCACGGAACTTCCTCGGTGATGGTTCGATTTATGAAGGGCGTGCATGACGACATAAGCCAAACCTTCTCAAATTTTTACCAGGGCATGGTGATGTCATACCATGGCACCATGCCAGGCGTCATGTTTTTAAGCATTTATTTCATTTTTTCTATAGTTGAAAACCCAACAAACAAACATTTGTGGTTGACTATTGCCACACATTTCAACGAAATATTTATCCATTATTCCTTGTAAAAGGCATGAGAATTTACTAAATGGCACGAGCATGGTTTTACAGGCCATTCTTGTGGACCCTTTCATGCACCGATTGTTTGAACTTGAATTATGTGCATTAATGCCTAGGAAATGCAAATAATCCCCTAAACATGGCAAATGAACCCGGAAAAGTGCCAAATTTGAACACGGTGATTTGCAGGTTGTATGTTCATCATAGAAAAACACTCGTGGACAAAGGGCAAAGGAAATTTGGACCCCCTTCAATCTTGGTGATTTCCCCCTCGAAACCATGAAACTTCCTCGGTGATGGTTATTTTATGAAAGGCGTGCATGACGACATTTTTACCAGGGCACGGTGAGGTCATACCATGGCACCACACCAGGCGTCATGTTTTTCCAAGCATGTATTTTATTTTTGTATAGTTGTTAACCCAGTAAACGATGCATTTATGGTTGACTATTGCCACACATTTCCTTGAAATATCTGTCCATTCCTTGTAAAAGGCATGAGAATGTACTAAATAGCACGAGCATGGTTTTCCAGACCGTTCTTATGCACCTTTCCATGCCCTGATTGTTTGAATTTGAATTATGTGCATAATTAATGCCTAGAAAATGCACATAATCCCCTAAATATGGTAAATGAGTTCGGAAAAATGTCAAATTTGAACACGTTCCATTTGAGGCGGTATGTTTATCATTGGAAAAAAACTGAATGACAAACTAGGACGGAAATTTGGATTCCCCTTCAATCTTGGTGATTTCCCTCTAGAAAGCATTGAACTTCCTCGGTGATGGTTCGTTTTATGAAGGGCGTGCATGATGACATAAATCAAACCTTCTCAGCTTTTAACCAGGGCACGGTGAGGCCATACCATGGCACCATGCCAGCCGTCATTTTTTTTCAAGCGCATATTTCATTGTTCTATAGTTGATAACCCAGTAAATGACACGTTTGTGGTTGACTATTGTGACACATTCCATTGAAATCTCTGCCCATTCCTTGTAAAAGGCTTGAGAAATTACTAAATACCATGAGTATGGTTTTTCCAGACCGTTCTTGTGCACCCTTTCATGCACCGATTGTTTGAATTTGAATTACGTGCATTAATGCCTACAAAATGCACATAATCCCCTAAATATTGTAAATGAACCCAGAAAAGTGCAAATTTTAACACGGTGATTAGCAGGGTTTTTGTTCATCGTAGAAAAAAACTCATGGATGAAGGACAAAGGAAATTTGGATTCCCATTCAATCTCGGTGATTTACTATCGCACACGATTCAACTTCGTCGCCTCTCTGAACCGTGTGTGTTCACTCACACTTGCAAAAGGAAAAGAAAACCCTCGCCCACTTCATCCCCACTCACTTGCCGCAGACTCCTCCGCAACTCTGCACTCTAAGCTCGACGACTGTTGGCGGCGGGCGTAGGTCGCGCTCCAAACGGCACCGGATTTCGCCTCCACCGCTTTCCGCCGCCTATCTGCACCGACATTCTAGACTCTGGTCGACTGGGGTTTTCTGCGGGATTGGGCCGGAGATTTTTCTCATGGATAAGGTAATCAACTTAAGTAGCTAAATATTCACTTATCTCTTATCGCAGTCCGTCCGTCGCTCTTAATCAACCGGCGGAAATTGCCGTGGAATCATTTTTGTTCTAGTTGATTCGTGGGAGTTCATTCATGTGTCCACAGTGCGAGCGCAAATCGGGCAACTATGGTCGTGGCCAGTCGGAAACAAAGTTCTATCTCACCATTCCGGATGACTTCAGGGAGCGCTCGATATGTTCAATCTCAACCTACCACGGTCGGCATGGCCTAAATTTGTGAAAATATATCGTCTGTTGCTACATTATCTATATATTTGCATCAAATCTTTGTTACATTATCTATTTTTAATGGGGGGGGGGGGGGGGGGGGGGGGGGGGGGGGGGGGGGGGGGGGGGGGGGGGGGGGGGGGGGGGGGGGGGGGGGGGGGGGGGGGGGGGGGGGGGGGGGGGGGGGGGGGGGGGGGGGGGGGGGGGGGGGGGGGGGGGGGGGGGGGGGGGGGGGGGGGGGGGGGGGGGGGGGGGGGGGGGGGGGGGGGGGGGGGGGGGGGGGGGGGGGGGGGGGGGGGGGGGGGGGGGGGGGGGGGGGGGGGGGGGGGGGGGGGGGGGGGGGGGGGGGGGGGGGGGGGGGGGGGGGGGGGGGGGGGGGGGGGGGGGGGGGGGGGGGGGGGGGGGGGGGGGGGGGGGGGGGGGGGGGGGGGGGGGGGGGGGGGGGGGGGGGGGGGGGGGGGGGGGGGGGGGGGGGGGGGGGGGGGGGGGGGGGGGGGGGGGGGGGGGGGGGGGGGGGGGGGGGGGGGGGGGGGGGGGGGGGGGGAAGTGTTATGAACTGAAAGCTGGTAATAAAATTCTAGTGCGTGCACCACAGCCTGGTCTAATTAACATGGATGTTTACTTCCCCAACGTCATCAGCCGATCAAAGTTTGATCGAGGTTAGTGTCCTTTCAACTTTCTCCTTGCTGTCATATTATTATTTAAGCAACCAATTGATCACTATTTAAGCAACCAATTGTGATATCATATTCTGACTCCGTTCCTAGGCAGTAACAAATTATATGTACCAATTTATGTGCACTATATATTCTTCTGCCATGTTCTGAATAAATAATACCATTCCACCTTTTAAGCAGGATATGGTGGATGCATAGTGAATGATCTGTATGTTACTAAGCGTACCAAATTTCACTGGAAGGACTTAAAGCATGTCATAAACTTTGTTGATAATCCAACAGAGATAGCACAACGTATGAACGCTAGATTTTGGATGGGATTAATTAGACCTATGGTGCACACACTGAACAAGACCAATTGTGTGCACAAAACGCTGGTAAAAAGTCTTATTTTAATGTTGATGCTCATAAACTATATATATCTTCAAGATATGTTACAATTGTTTTTTATTCTACATGTCAACAGCAATTGCCCCCTGTAGCAGTTCCTTTTCGGTGGAAACGACACCTATAAGATCACGGGGAATCCCTTCTACAGTCGGCGGGCGCGGGGCTGTGGAAAGAGCGGGTTTAAGAGATCAACACGGGAGATTTATCCAGGTTCGGGCCGCAAGTGATGCGTAATACCCTACTCCTGCTGGCATGTGTTTATCTGGTGTTCTTGGACTAGCTACAAAGCGTGCAGGGTCCAAAAAGTCCGAATCCTCTCTCTGTACGCCGCGGGCCTCCTTTTATAGCCAAAGGGGCTGCCACAGTGGCACACAGGAGGTGGAAAGTTGTACAGTGTACAAGCTTATCGCCTGACATCACGGGACAAAATGCATTGAATGCGCTACTTAGGTCTCCTCTTACTTTATCAGGGATGGCAATGAGGCCCGTCCTGTACGCCGCCGCTTTGCCTTGCTCTGAAACGCGTCCAGGCTGACTAGGCGCGCAGCGCCACGCTGCCTGGCTGGCTACTGAGTTGGCGCGGTGGCAGAGTCTTCACGAAGATCTGCATGCCACCACGCAGGTGCTTGCTGAGTTGGCCTAGAAGCCGCACGTCGCCACGCAGGTGCCTGCCTTGTTGGCGGGTTCACGGCTGTGTTGGCACAGCGGTGGAGTCATGGCCGGTGGGGGCCGGGCTGCGGCCTCGTAGATGTCCCCGGCAAGGGTCTTGCAGCTCATAGGTGTCCCCGGCAAGGGTCTTGCCGGGGGTCTCCATCTTCTGGTTCTCATCTAGTATTGCATATTCTTGGTCTTCACAAAGATCTGCATGCCACCATGGAGGCACCTCCCGAGCCTTGGTTCCAATGTGGTTGATGGCATCGGAACTTATAGACTCAAGGGTGGCAGCCCTGTTGGTGTTGGGCAAGTTGCCCCGGCAAGGCTCTTGCCGGGGTCGTGAAGGCCGCCCCGGCAAGGACCTTGCCGGGGGAGTTTCACCTCGCCCCTCAGCTCTTCATGCTTCTGGTCTTGAGGATGGCTCTGGTAGTCTTTGCTTCGTCCGCCCCGCCAAGCGTGGCTGCGGGCGTGTGGCTGCGACTGCCCGCGCACAAGTAAAGGGGTACAAAAAGGACCCCTACTTTTGTACACCGACAGGAGCCCCCAGGCCTGGGCCACATATAAGCGCGGAGCGTTATTGGGCCAGGCCCATAACGGAGCGCGGGCGTGCGCGCGGTGGAGTTTTACCGCAGTAACTCCCTCGCCAGTTGCGCTTCCCCATGACCTGCATTGAATGCGTGATGTTGGGGTCGTGCATGGGGCGGTGGCAGCACGCCTGCGTCACATTGCAGTAAATGGTAAAGAGGCGGACCGCGCCCTCCCCATAAAAAAGAGGAAAACACAGGGGCGCGGCTCATTTACTAGGTGGACTCGAGTCGCGGCCTCCAGGGCGCCCGCGCCTGACGATCATGGGGTGGAAAATAGTCACTTCACCTGTCTTGTCGACTCTAGCTTGCTCGCCATGTGCCCCCCATGCCCCGAGGATGGTAGGTGGTGGACGCGGAGGGCACGGGCCTTAATGGTCGAAGCGGGAAACCGGGTCGTCGCTGATTGGAGCAGTGGGTCGGTCCTGATTCCCTGTGCCCCTGGCGGCCGGATTGGTTAAGTGGGCGGCCGAGCCCCGGCCCCACCCCTTTATAAGAACGGGAGGGGGGATGGCACACCTCAATCCTTCAACATTCAGCTCCTTCCACCTTGACTCCTTCCTTCCCTTTGCTATGGCGAGAGGGCGCGCCGGCACTCCGGTGGC
>JAAAWM010010685.1:0-47942 GCA_036873465.1 Thinopyrum obtusiflorum
GCTGTGTTTGAAGGCCGCAAGGGCTTCCGCGTCCGGACAGTCGACAATTTGGTTCTTTTTGACTAAGAACCTGGTCAAGAGCTCCCTGGCTGACTCGCCGGGCTGCTGGACAATATGACTCAAGTCATCGGCATCTGGTGGCCGGACATATGTTCCTTGGAAGTTGTCTCGAAAGGCGTCTTCCATATCTTCCCAATTGCGGATAGAATTTTCTGGCAAACTGTTTAGCCAGTACTGAGCTGGCCCTTTGAGCTTGAGGGGTAGGTATTTAATGGCATGAAGGTCATCTCCGCGAGCCATGTGAATATGGAGGAGGTAATCCTCAAGCCATACCGCGGGATCTGTTGTTCCATCGTATGATTCGATGTTAATGGGTTTAAACCTGTCTGGGAATTCATGCTTCATTACCTCGTCAGTGAAGCAGAGAGGGTGTGCAGCTCCTCTATGTTGGGCCACACTGTGAAGCACCTCCGGCGGACTCCACTTACGGTTTTCGGACTGGGCATTGTCGGGTTTGTTGTGTCCGTATAGGTCTTGTTGGATGTCGCGAGTGTTCCCCTGAGCTGTTTTGTTCTTGCGTTGATGGCCGGATGGGGTGGTGTGGTGCTCTGCTTGGGTTGTCGTTTTATCCGGACCGAACTGTGGTCGGCCTACCATAATATTCGATGGTGGTGCGGGCTCCAATGCCTTGCCATCGTATTGAGGGAGCCACCTACACTTGGGGTGGCTTTTGTCTGGGCCGCTAAGGCCGTATTCTTCGGCGGCCAGGACCTTGGTCCATCTATCATTGAGCAAATCTTGGCTCGCTTGAAGTTGCAGCTGCTTCTTCCTTAGGCTCCTTGCAGTGGCTATGAGCTGGCGTTTAAAGCGCTCCTGCTCGCGAGGTTCCTCAGGCATGATAAAATCCTCGATGCCGAGGCTCTCCTCTTCCTCGGAGAATGGGAGATAATTACTGTCCTCCGAGTCTCCGTATGTGGCCAGTTCCTCAAGGCTGTCTTGCCCGCCTTCCTGGTCCTCCTATTCGGATCCTGCCTCAACAGGGTCTTCGATATCTGGAGTGTTATCATCTCCGGCGCTAATATTGTTTTTTCTTGAGTGACGTGACTGAGAGCGGCGCCGGGGGCGCCGATGTTCGGACTGTTACCAGGAGTTTTATCCTCAACTGGATCCACCTTGTCATCGTCGAGATCGTCACTGGGTGTGTCTACCATACACACGTAATACCAGGAGGTGGCCGTCACGCGTCTAGCGGATAGTAAGCTCTGGCCTTGCCCTTCATCGTCGTCCATATCGTCGATGTCGTTGGAGCGGGGGTCAATCGTGTTGGTTGGGTCTTCGACAGTGGCTATGAAGTGGGTGGCGGGTGGGAAGCAAAATTCTCCATCATCCATCGTAAGTTCGAACCAAACATAGTTCGGCGACGAGTCATCTGCCAGGGATAGGTTTTTTAGTGAGTTTAGCAGGTCACCCATGGGCGAGTGTTGGAAGACATCTGCGGCACTGAACTTGAAGATCGACAACCGATCGAGTTCGGTATCCGCGGGCTCGCAGGGTTCGGAACTCGACACAGGAGACGAGTCCGGGGTTCCGTTGATGCAGATATTGTATGAAGCGGAATCTGCGTGCGGCTCCAACGCCGCAGAATCGGTGGCCCCTGTGATGGGGTTGAGCTTTCCATCTTCGAACGACTTGATCTGCTCCGGATCTAAGGCCAGAGTTGCTACAGGAGCTATCTCCTGGATGCGGCCCGACGACAGGTTTAAGCCATGTTCATCGGGGCGACGGGGAGCGGTTGCCGCGGTCTCGAATCCGTCGAAGATCAAGTCTCCACGGATGTCCGCAACATAGTTCAAGCTTCCGAATCTGACCTGATGGCCAGGGGCGTAGCTGTCGATCTGCTCCAGACGGCCAAACGAGTTGGCCTGCAGTACGAAGCCGCCGAATACGAAGATCTGTTCGGGGAGAAAGGTTTTTCCCTGGACAACGTCATCATTGACGATCGAAGGGGCCATCGAGCCCTTTTCCGACGGCACAGTGGAACTCTCAATGAAAGCACCAATGTCGGTGTTAAAACCGGCGGCTCTCGGGTAGGGGGTCCCGAACTGTGCATCTAGGATCGATGGTAACAGGAGACGGGGGACACGATGTTTACCCAGGTTCGGGCCCTCTCTATGGAGGTAATACCCTACTTCCTGCTTGATTGATCTTGATGAATATGAGTGTTACAAGAGTTGATCTACCACGAGATCGTAATGGCTAAACCCTAGAAGTCTAGCCTATGTGAATATGGTGATGAGTATTCTCCCTCCATCCGGACTACTCTCTCTGGTTTATATAGACACCGGAGAGATCTAGGGTTACATGAAGTCGGTTACATCAAATCGAATCTTCATAGTCGGTCGCCAAGCTTGCCTTCCACGCCAACTAGAGTCCAATCAGGACACGGGTATATTCTTCGGCCTTCATGTCTTCACAGCCCATCAGTCTGGCCCAAAGGATAACAGGCCGGACGCCCAAGGACCCCGTAGTCCAGGACTCCCTCAATGAGGCTTCGGATGGTGGCCCTCCACTTGTGGAGCTTCTCCGCAGCAGGGGGAAGTCGAGGAGCAGTTGCACGCGCGCCAGCGCTTCTGCCGGCGTGGGCGGCGGCGAAAGCTACATGGACCGTGACGTGCTCCGACTTCTGACCAAGTTAGAAGGAGCTCTGTCACGGTCTCGCGGTTTCACGCCGCTTCCGCCGGCATCCGGGTGCGCACGCAGGTCTGGTGCGTCCTGAGAGTGGCGCACAGGGCTCTTCCCACGGCGGTGCCCGGGAGCTCCGGCGTCGCGGTGTCACTCATCGCACAGGCCGCGGTGCGGGCGCCAGCTGGGGTGCCATAGAGGTTGACGTGCCGCCCGTGGGCAGCACGGCCACACCCCCAGACCCAGCGGCGCGTGGCTCATCGTCTTGGACTCGAACGACATCGCTCACCTGGCTCCGATTGCCAGAGTGTCGTGGATGCTCGCGGGCCACATCTCTGGCACCATCCGCGGCCACCCGGTCGCCTGCCCGCACTGGCGCGGACGGGCCGGCTCTATATGACCCGATCGCTGTGATCCCCTTCTTGGGGGCCATGGTGATGATGAAGTCGATGCGCTAACTTCCAAACTAGATTTTCACAGCTTGCGCCCCCTACCTGGCGCGCCAAAGATGTCGGTGGGAACGACACCTATGGGATCACGGGGAATCCCTTCTACAGTTGGCGAGCGCGGGGCTGTGGAAAGAGCGGGTTTGGAAGATTAACACGGGGAGTTTATCCAGGTTCGGGCCGCGAGTGATGCGTAGAACCCTACTCCTGCTAGTTTATGTTTATCTGGTGTTCTTGGACTAGCTACAAAGCGTGCCCGGTCCAAAAAGTCCGAATCCTCCTCCAGTATGCCTCGGGCCTCCTTTTATAGCCAAAGGGGTCGCCATAGTGGCCAACTAGAGTCCAATCAGGACAGGGGGGGGGGGGGGGGGGGGGGGGGGGGGGGGGGGGGGGGGGGGGGGGGGGGGGGGGGGGGGGGGGGGGGGGGGGGGGGGGGGGGGGGGGGGGGGGGGGGGGGGGGGGGGGGGGGGGGGGGGGGGGGGGGGGGGGGGGGGGGGGGGGGGGGGGGGGGGTACACAAGTCTATCGTCTGGCATCGTAGGACAAATGCATTTAATGCGCTGCCGACGTGCCCTCTCACTTTATCGGGGACGGCAAGGAAACTCGTCCCGTTCGTCGCTGCTTCACCTCGCTCCGACGCGCGTCCAGGCTGACTAGGTGTGCAGCGACATGCTGGCTGGCTGGCTGCTGAGTTGGTGCGGTGGCAGAGTCTTCACAAAGATCTACATGCCACCACGCAGGTGCTTGCTGAGTTGGCCTGGACACTGCTCGTCGCCACGCAGGTGCCTGCCTTGTTGGCGGGTTGACTGCTGTGTTGGAACGGCGGTGGAGCCTTGGCAGGTGGGGGCCTGGCTGCGGCCCCGCAGATGTCCCTGGCAAGGGGCTTGCCGGGGTCTCACAGGCATCCCCGGCAAGGGTCTTGCCGGGGGTCTTGTGAGCGTCCCTGGCAAGGACCTTGCCGGGGTTTCCGTCTTTTGGTTCTCATCTAGTATTGTATGTCCTTGGTCTTCACAAAGATCTGCATGCCTCCATGCAGGCGCCTCCCGAGCCTTGGTTCCAATGTTGTCGATGGTGTCGGAACTCTTAGGCCCAAGGGCGGCGGCTCTGCTGGTGTTGGGCAAGTTGCCCCGGCAAAGGCCCTTGCCGGGGCTATGTAAGCTGTCCCGGCAAGGCTCCTGCCGGGGAGAGCCCACCTTGTCCCTTCGCTCCTCACGCCTCTGTCTTGGCGTTGCTCTGGTAGTCTTGTGTCTTCGCTTCCTCTGCCCCGCCAAGCGTGGCCGCGGGCGTGTGGCTGTGACTGCCCGCGCACAAGTAAAGGGGTACAAAAAGGACCCCTACTTTTGTACATCTACACGCTCCGGAGGCCTTCGGTATCCTGCATCAGTGAGATTGTGAAGGTTTTGCAAGTAATGTAGCGAGGCGCACTCGTGAGGTCGCCTATGGGTGTCACGCGAGGAGACAAGAGCACCAAGGACTTGGTGAGGTCACGTGCATGGGAGCAGGCCCGCGAGCAAGAGCTCAGTTGCTTGGGTTTTGCAGTGCTACCGGGACTGACCCGGGCACAGGCACCGTGCCCAGACCCCGCTCGCATGATACACATGGGGGAAATCGCGAACGCGCGTTCCACTTATGAGGCGCACTCAACTGCAACTACACATGATTCTATAGGAAATAAACGTTATGATTCATGAAGTAGATTAATTACATAATTGAAATATTCATGCTACCATGTTCGACACTGGTCAGCTTGAGGATATGACGGCCGAGGGCTCCTCAGGTAAGTAGGCCGCCAGCGTTGAGCATGGAGCTTCCACGAGAGTGGGAAGGAGCCCCCGCGTGCCGGTCGCAATGCTGGTAGAGAGAGATCCTGAGCGTGTACAACTCCATGTCGCTCGTATCTATGGGGTCATGGATAGAACTTACGGAGATGTCGTGTGTTCCATGTGTTTTGTACTGGAACACGCTCCTCAGTCACGAGTGGTGCCGCACGGGGCCGGGAGATGGGTGTTAAGCACCTCCGTATTTCTTTCGATGCGGGACTCCAGGCTCAAGAGCATTAGCCTCACGAAGGTTGCAGCGGTACCCTCCAAGGCGAAAGGCATGCGCATGAGGCAGGGCGAGCCCTAAGTATGGTCGATCCGCAAAGGAGGGAAGGGGCCTCCGGGGTGAACCTTGTTGAGGGCGGCGGAGTCGATGAACATGCACATGTCATTGTGTGGCTTGGCGACGGCGGCGGGGTTGGCGATCCACCCGGGGTGGGAGACTTCATGGGTGATTCTAGCATCTTGGAGCTTCTTGACTTCTTGGGTGGTGACCTCTTGCTTCTCGGGCGCCTAACGTTGTACCTTCTGCTTGATGGGCTGCACGCTCTGGCACGCGGCTAAGTGGTGCTTGATCACCTCCCTCGGTACACTGGGCATGCTTGATATTGTCCAAGCCAACACACCTAAGCTTACCCGGAGGAAGGTGACGAGCTCGCCTTCCTTTTTGGGGGAAGGGCCGCCACCGATGGAGGGGGAGGAGCCAGCGTCGCTCCCATCTAGTGATGCCTTCTTGGTCTTTGCCCGCTCCTAGGAGAGCAGGGGCTTCCTCTTTGCGGGCGCCGGCTCGGCAGGCCCCGACACGTCCTCATTGGTTGGGTATGTGGTGGAGGTGGCCTTGTAGGCGTGCTCGAGAGTGCACATCACGTCCTTCTTGTCGCATTAAATGGTGAGGGTGCCGCTGCAGCCGGGCATCTTAACGAGGCCGTAGGCATGGTGGGTCACGGGCATGAACTTGGAGAGCACCGGGTAGCCCAAGATGGTGTTGTAGGGCAGGCCGATGTGAGACACGCCGAAGATGATGAATTCCGTGCGGTAGTTCTTGCGAGTGCCAAAGGTGATGGTAAGGCGCACTTGCTCCAGGGGAAGAGTGGAGCCGTCGGTGACGCCCGAGAAGGGCCTAGTGGGCATCAGGCGCTTGTAGGGCATTTGAAGCATCTCGAAGGTCTCCACAGAGAGTACGTTTAGGCATGCGCCTCCGTTGATGAGCATCTTGGTGACAACCACATTGCTGATGGTCGGAGTGCAAAACAGGGGGACAGCACCCACGGCCTTCGTGGACTTTGGTGGTTGCTGGCATTGAAGGTGCTGGGGAACTCGGACCAGTTGAGGCAGCTAGTGGACTCGGGCACCGTGAGGACCGTGTTCACCTCACGATAGAACTGCATCAAGTGGCAGTTGGATGGAGGGACCAGGGCCCCGCCGAGGATGCAGGCCACCCTGCAGGGCTCTTGGTAGCCCCCAGCGTTCTCGGCCGGGTGAGGGTCGTTGGCGCTCGATGGGGCGACGTTGGCCTGAGGGTCGGCCCGCCGCAGCTGGTTTTGCCAGCCCTGACGGTTATTGTCGTCGGTGCCATTGTTTTTGTTGTCGCCCCCGTTGTTGATGCCGCGGCACATGTCGTGCTCCTTGTGGCTTCCGCGGAGCTCGGTGCGGCCCTTCAGGAAGTAGCTTGAGCTCATGGCAGCCTTCAGTGCTGTTGGAGTTCATGTTTTGGTAGGCACAAAAAAGATGGTCGTCCTTCTTGGCCTCGTCACGGTCGCGGCCGCGCTTGTAGTCCAGCTCCACTGTGAGCACGGCAAGGCCCTTGTGCTTGGCTTCCTTGCCCTTGGACTTCACCGCGCCAGGCTCATCGCCAGGGTCGTTATGGAGGAAAGGTGGCCCTCCACAACCTTGGTGCAACGGTCGGCGAGGACGAACAGCTCTGCCACGAAGTTGAGCTTGTCGTTGATGGAGAGCTTCCCACACATCTTCACGTCCGTGGTGCCATTAGTGAAGACGGAGATGATCGCGGTGTCGAAGGCCTATGGGATCCTGTTGTGCACCTGGCTAAAACACCGGATGAACTTGTGAAGGGTCTCGCCGGGGCATTGGCACACGGCTCGTAGGTCATTGAGCGTGAGAGGACGATCACTTGTGCCCGTGAAGTTGGTGACGAACTACGTGCACAACTCACCCCACGAGGAGATGGATGCCTCTCGAAGGTTCATGAGCCATGGGAAACCATTTCGCAATGACCTGGTCATCTCCCTTCACGGCTTGGATGCTGATGGTGCAGAGTAGGAGGAACTCCATGGGGTTGGCGCTGTCATCATAGCACGGTGAAACCTCAGGCTTGAACTTGTCAGGCCACACCACGCGGCTCTTCTCGGGGGTGAGGGCCAGGTAGCCCCCATTGGTGACGGTGCCGTCGGCCAGGGCCGCGCGGTTCTGGCACCCGATTGCGTCAACATCATGGAGGACGCTGTCCTAGCAGTTGCGCTGCTTCTCGAGGATCATGCACGCGTCCGAGGGCATGCGACACATGATCTGGCAGCTGTCGTCGACGCCGGTCTGTGCAGGCGAGCCATGGGATGGCTCTGGACCGCGTGCTGTGTGGTGCCATTCGACCGCATCATGGCCCAGAGGAGGGAGAGGAGGCGCGTCGCACCCTGCCCACTCGGCACGCGACGGCGGAGCAGGCAGGTAGCAAGAGGGCGCCTAGCCATTGCGCGCGGCGTTGATGAGCTCGGTGATGTGCTCGAGCCAGGCGTGGTAGTCATCCTCGATGGGACGATAGCGCAGCAGCGCTCCTGCGCCATGAGTAGCGTGGCGTGCGTAGCGCAAGGGTCGCGACTCGTGATCGAGGAGGCGGTGGCGGAGCAGCCACGCGCCTACTTGTTCATCGACAGTTGGATGGAGGAGGCCACCTGCTCTCCCACGGGCTCGGTGGCGGCGTGAGGGCGTCGTCCAGGGGCACCACGGGCGGTGGGCATCGCATGGACCCTGGTGGCAGCCCGGCACATGGCGCATTCCTGAGGAGCGGCAGCGTCGTTGTCCATGTCGATGTCGAGGTCGAAGGCACGAATTCTAGAGGTCCCCCTACCTAGCATGCGAAATGTCAGAGTCTGGGTTCTGCGTCCAAGAAACTCTCCAACAACTAGGGTTTGAACTCTGGGGAGCTTTGCTTGGCAACCTACGACCCGACGGGGACTACAGCGAGATCACGACGAGCACGCTCACTCACACCGAATGCGAAGGCGGTGCGCAAGCTACCCAGGTTCAGGCCACTGTGCGGTGTAATACCCTATTCCTGCTTGTGTGGTATTGCTGTGTAATGGAGCGCTTGGAGCTCAAGGTACATGGAGTGTGCGGGAGAGAATGGCTTGATCCCCTTACATGGAGGCGGCCTTGCCCCCTTTGTAGTGCCTTGGTCCTCTTCCCTGAAAATATGAGCGGGAAAGGGTGGACACAGGGCGGAAATTCAAAGGGGAACAGGCGCCCAGCCTTATCCTGACTAAAGGCGGTCTTCGCCTGCCAAAGTGGTCACCCTGACGCGCTGGTGGGCTCGGCGGTGACCTCTGCCCTGGTGCATCGATCCGATCCGTGGCTTTGGGACTTGCTTTGGGGGAGGCAGATGCCCCTGCTCCCTTATCACCAGAATGGAAACTGGTCTTGGTCACGCCTTGCCATCCTCATCCTGACAACGGGACGTCATCCATGTGACGGACTCGGAGCCCCGCGGCTGGTGCCCTACGACTTGCCTCGTGAGGCGGCCTCACGAGGGGAGCCTCGTGATGCAACCTGGTACTTGGGCGGCCTTGGCGAGACTCAGCCTGGTGGCAAGGGGCCTCGCGAGGCAATCATTCATGGGCCGGAGGCAGATTGGTCGTGGTACCCAGGTTCCCACTGGACCGACGGATTCAAACCAGCCCCACTGTCAACCAGCATCTTTGTAACTTTGGCAAGCACCCGACCGCAGTTGTGCGATCAGAGTGGTCCTCAGTGTCAAAGAGGATGGGCCTGTTGGACCATTAAATTTACTTCTAGGCTTCAACTATTGGTTCCGCCGCATTGAGTTCACGCAGCCACTGCTTGAGTTGGCGGTGGGAGGAGTGCAAAGATGCACCTCCGTCAATGCACATGGCTTCTGTGGCTTTCTGGAACTCGTGCTTGCTAGACTTATCATCATCCTTTTCTTCCTCATCATCATCATCACCTTCTTTCTTGTCGTGGCCTCCACCAGGCTTCTCTTTCTGCTAGTTGGCCTTGCCACTGTGACCTCCTCAGTCACTGTGCTTCTTGCCAGATCCTCCAACACAGTCTTGAGCCTCACGCTTCCCTTAATTAGCCTTCTGCTTCTCGGCAAGTTGCTCCACTTGCCGACAGTCTTGGAGGTCGTGGCCCTTGGAATGATGGATCTTGCAATACTGCTTGCCAAAGCCCTCCATCTTATCGGTAGCCGCCAAGGCTTGACACGAGGCGCACCCAGCAACCTCCTGGTTGGGGCTCTTAGTCTTGGCCTTCTTGGCGGTGTTGGCATTGCCGGAGCCCTTAACGGCTAGCACTGCTTTGCCCTTGTGCTCCCTATTGCACTTGCAACCCTTCTTCTTCAGGGTGGTGGTGGCGTCCACTAATAGGAGAAAGCTTATAGATAGAACCTTAGCAGTAGCGCAGGGTTGAGGCACAGCGCTACAGCTACCTAGTAGTAGCTGATGACCCACAAGTATATGGGATCAATTGTAGTCCTTTCGATAAGTAAGAGTGTCGAACCCAATTAGGAGCAGAAGGAAATGACTAGTAGTTTTTAGCAAGGTATTCTCTGCAAGCACTGAAATTATAAGTAACGAGTAGTTTGATGGCAAGATAATTTGTAACGAGCAAGTAATGGTAATGGTAACAAAAGTGCAGCAAGCTAGCCCAATCCTTTTGAGGCAAAGGACAGTCCAAAACGGTCTCTTATGATAAGCAAAGGGTTCTTGAGGGTACACGGGAATTTCATCTAGTCACTTTCATCATGTTGGTTTTATTTGTGTTCGCTACTTTGATAATTTGATATGTGTGTGGACCGGTGCTTAGGTGCTATTCTTACTTGAACAAACCTCCTACTCATGATTAGCCCCCTCGCAAGCATCCGCAACTACGAGAAAAGTATTAAGAATAAATCTAACCATAGCATTAAAGTTTTGGATCCAATTCAGTCCCTTACGGAATAGCGCATAAACTAGGGTTTAAGCTTCTGTCACTCTCGCAACCCATCATCTAATAACTACTCCACGATGCATTCCCTTAGGCCCTAATAAGATTAAGTGTCATGTAGTCGACGTTCACATGACACCACTAAGGGAATCACAACATACATACCATCAAAATATCGAACAAATACCAAGTTCACATGATTACTTGCAAACAGATTTCTCCCGTTACCTCAAGAACAAAAGTAACTACTCACAAATGATAATCATGCTCAAGATCAGAGGGGTATTAAATAGCATAATGGATTTGAACATATAATCTTCCACCAAACAAACCATATAGTAATCAACTACAAGACGTAATCAACACTACTAGTCACCCACAAGCACCAATCTAAGGTTCTGGTACAAAGATTGAACACAAGAGATGAACTAGAGCTTGAGAGGAGATGGTGCTGTTGAAGATGTTGATGGAGATTTCCCTCCCCAAGATGGGAGAGTTGTTGGTGATGATGATTGATACGTCTCCGACATATCTATAATTTATGAAGTATTCATGCCATGTTTACAACAATTCTATTTGATTTTGGTATGATTTGATTAGAACTAACCTGGACTGATGCTGTTTTCAGCAGAACTACCGTGATGTTGTTTTTGTGTAGAAATAAAAGTTCTCGGAATGGGCTAAAAATTTATGGAGAATATTTTTGGAAGATATAAAAAATACTGGAGCAAAAAGATACCAGAGGGGAGTCCCGAGGCCACCACAAGGGTGGGGGGCGCCCCCCAAGGGCGTGCCCTCCAGTCTTGTCACCGCCTCGTGGACCCTCTTGACTTGCCCCGACGCGAAAAGATCCTATATATTGGGGAAACTCCAGAACAAAACCTAGATCAGGAGTTCCGCTGCCGTAAGCCTCTATAGCCACGAAAAACCAATCTAGGCCCTCTCTGGCACCCTGCCAGAGGGGGCCATCATCACCGGAGGCCATGGAGGAGGATCTCGGAGGGGGCCATCATCACCAGAGGCCATGGAGTAGGATCCCGGAGGGGACCATCATCGCCATGGAGGCCAAGGACCAGAGGGAGAACCTCTCCCCATCTAGGGGGAGGCCATGGAGGAGGAAGCACAAGGGGGAGAACCTCTCACCCTCTCTCTCGGTGGCGCCGGAGTGCCACCGGGGGAACCATCGCCGTGGTGATCATATTCATCTTCATCACCATCCTCATCTCTTTTATGCGGTCCACTCTCCCGCACCCCGATGTAATCCCCTACTTGAACATGGTGCTTTATGCCACATATTATGATCCAATGATGTGTTGCCATCCTATGATGTTTTGAGTAGATTTCTTTTGTCATTTGGGTTAATTGATGATCTAGATTGGTTTCAGTTGTATGTTTTATTTTGGTGCTGTCCTATGGTGCCTTCCGTGCTGCGCACACGTGAAGGATTCCCGTTGTAGGGTGTTACAATACATTCATGATTCACTTATAGTGGGTTGCTTGAGTGAAAGAAGCATAAACCTGAGTAAGGGGGTTGTTGCGTATGGGATAAAGGGGACTAGATACTTTAATGCTATGGTTGGGTTTACCTTAATGATCTTTAGTAGTTGCGGATGCTTGATAGAGTTTGAATCATAAGTGCATATGATCCAAGAAGAGAAAGTATGTTAGCTTATGTCTCTCCCTCATATGAAATTGCAATGACGACTACCGATCTTGTTAACAATTGCCTAGGACAATTCCTCACACCGACCCATCATTATTCCACACTTGTTATTTATAATATATATAGTAATATATTATAACTTTATGATAACAACACCTATTTTTATATTTTAGTTCTCTGATATCATGCAAAGTTATCCTCTTCATACCCACAATGTAGTTTTATTTCTCGTTTCTAGATGGAAGCAAACGTTTGGTGTACGTAAAGTCGTATCAGTGGCAGATAGGACTTGAGAGAATATTGATCTTACCTTTAGCTCCTTGTGGGTTCGACACTCCATACTTATCACTTCCACCTTTGGAAATTAGTACAATGATTCCTTGCACTTGGCGATTATCAATGATGACGATGATTTCCCCCTCCGGGAGGGAAGTTCCCCTGGCGGAATCGCTCCGCCGAAGGGCAAAAGTGCTCCTGGACAAGTTCCACCTCAAGATGGCGGCGCTTCATCCCGAAAGTCCTCCCCTCATTTTGTCTAGGTCAAAATGACTTATATACCAGAAGAGGGGCACCGGAGGTGGGCCGAGGAGTGCACAACCCACCAGGGCGCGCCTGGGCTCCCTGGCGCGCCCAGGTGGGTTGTGCCCACCTGGTGGGCCCCTCTGGTGGTTCTTTGCTCCAATATTCCACAATAATTCTCCGTAAATTTTTAGCTCATTTGGAGATGTGCAGAATAGGTAACTCTGATGTAGCTTTTCCAGGTCCAGAATTCCAGCTGCCGGTATTCTCCCTCTTTGTGTAATCCTTGCATATTATGAGAGAAAAGGCATTAGAATTACTCCAAAAGGCATTATTATGTGATAAAACATAGTAAATAACAGTAGGTAAACATGATGCAAAATGGACATATCAACTCCCCCAAGCTTAGACCTCGCTTGTCCTCAAGCGAAAACCGAAATCGAAAAACATGTCCACATGCTTAGAGAGAGAGAGAGGTGTCGATAAAAACAAAATGCGGACATAGAAGCATCATGTATATTATTATAACAGCAACAAACTTTATCATAGAACTTCTATCACATAACTTTTATCATAAACTTCTCATGAACAAGTAACAATTCATCACAACATCGAAGTATAAAGCATAAACTCTATTGAAAACCAACAAACTATGTTCTCAGTCAACATTGCAACTACAATTCATCATCTTTTTAGGAAGGGTCATGTATCAAAGCCTTTTGGCAAGTCCACATACTCAACCATCATATAGTCTTCAATGATTGCTAACACTCACCGCATACCCATGAGCAAAAAGTTTCAAGAAGACACATAGGAAGATAGGGGCTTATAGTTTCGCCTCCCAACGCATTCACCTCAAGGGTGATGTCAACAATAATAACTCATGCCCACCCATATTCAACTGGGTATATGTGCCTAGATCTTTCCTCACCACATGATGCTTGCAAAAGAGAAAATAAAAAGGAATAGGGAAGAATACTTTGACTCTTGCATAAAAGTAAATACATAAAAGTAAAAGATAGCCCCTTCGTAGAGGGAAACAGAGGTTGCCATGCTCTTTTTGGGTGTATGCTCAATCTCTTAGTGCAAAAGAACGTCACGTTATATTGCCCCTTGCGATAGCAACCTTTATTATGCAGTCTGTCGCCTTTATTATTTTGCCATCACAAGAACATGCAACGCCCAATTTTCTCTTACACTAAATGATCTAACACGTTTATAAGAAATTTATATTGCCTTATTGCACCGATGACAACTTACTTGAAGGATCTTACTCAATCCATAGGTAGGTATGGTGGACTCTCAAAGCAAGATTTGGGTTTAAGGGTTTTTGGATGCACAAGTAGTATCTCTACTTAGTGCGGAATTTTTGGCTAGCAAAGATAGGGGCCAAGCACCACATGTTAAAGGATCTATGACAATATAACTTCTATGTGAATATGAACAAACATAAATCATTATGTTGTCTTCCTTGTCCAACGTCAACAATTTTGGCATATAATATTTTGACGGGGGCTCACAATCATAAAAGATGTCCAAGATAGTGTATTTGCATGTGAATCTTCTCTTCCCTTATTAATTCTTTCATGAATTGCATCATTGACCAATGCTATGTTTGTCAATCTCCAATAAATTTTACTACTTATACTCTTCCTTATGTGATGTCATTACTTACCATAAGATTAGCATATGATCTTTTTCATTTATTTTCCTTTTTTTATTGAACATGAAAGTAAAGAAGGCAAAACTCAAACTAAACTTTATTATATATCTCGCACACGATTACAAGGATAGATAGATCACTAAGCAAACACTCGAAGGAAGATCGAACTAAATTTTTATTCAACTAAGGCAAAAGATAACTAAGGATCAAACTAGAATAAGTAAAGGCAAAAGGTCGTGATGATGATACGATACCGGGGCACCTCTCCAAAGCTTGGCAGAAGCCAAGGGGAGTGCCCATACCCGATACTCAAGTCTCCTTTGGTGATGAAGAAGGTGGTGGTGATGATGGAGTACTCGTGATCTTATCTTCAGGTTTCCATGGCAAAGGCTCACCATCATAAGAGGAGGAGTGAGTCTCGCGAGTCCTGCAACTGGCAGCCAAACTCATACCTTTAAACCTTGCCTCATATTCAAAGACTTGGTTTTGGAGATCATAGATTTGGCTTTGCAGAAAGTTGATTTGCTCGTTGAAGGTGAAGATGATGTCCTTCATGGATTTGCCATCCACCTTGAGATCAGGGGTGTAGTCCGTGATCATGAGGTGATTGGCATTGAGTCCATGTTCCACCATCCCCTTGCACTCAAAGACCTCCTGCTCCATAGCTTCGAGCCTGGCATCCCCGGTCCCCGTCCCTTTGGGGCCCTGGATGTCGCGGATGTGGAGCACCCCCTCTCACATATGGATGGCTTGAGGGTGCTGCATCACCTCCCACAGATACGGGTTGATGACGTTCTCAAAGAACTTGTCCTTGGAGGAGCTCGAGGCGGCCATGGCGATCTAGATCTATCAGAAAATAGCAAGAAAGAAGAACAAAACATTTCTTCATGATATGGTGGTCAATGGGTTTGGGGGGTATATAAAGATATTTTTATCTTGGGAAACAAGAAAACGGGAGAAAAACAGAGTCCGGAAGGTACCCGAGGTGGGCACAACCCACCTGGGCACGCCTGGCTTGCCAGACGCGCCCTGGTGTCTTGTGCCCACTAGGGGTGCCTTCCTGGTTGTTTCTTATTTTCCTAATTTTTTTAATATTCCACCACTGACAAAAAATATTTTTGCGGATTTTTCGGAGTTCGTTTACTTACCGTATCACGTACCTCCCCTTTTTTCATGAGCCTGGAGTGTTCCGGCAGGATTCTTTTATGTGTTCCTCCGGTGTCATTGTTTGAATAATATTTCTTTCAAAATTAATAGGCGTGCCTGAGATATAGTGTTTAATTCTTTGCCCATTGACAACCTTCGGGTTAGTACCTGCAGCATTATTTATTTTGATAGCTCCAGAACAATAAACTCCTTCGATAACATAAGGTCCTTCCCATTTGGAGAGAAGTTTTCCTGCAAAGAATCTAAAACGAGAGTTGTACAAAAGAACATATTCACCCACTTTGAACTCACGCTTTTGGATTCTTTTATCATGCCATCTTTTAACTTTTTCTTTAAAAAACTTGGCATTTTCATAAGCTTGGGTTCTCCATTCATCTAGTGTGCTAATATCAAATAACCTCTTTTCACCAGCAAGTTTGAAATCATAGTTGAGTTCTTTAATTGCCCAATATGCTTTATGTTCTAACTAAAGAGGCAAATGACAAGATTTTCAATAAACCATTTTATAAGGAGACATACCCATAGGATTTTTATAAGCTGTTCGGTAAGCTCAAAGTGCATCATCTAATTTCTTAGACCAATTCTTTCGGGACCTATTAACAGTTTTTTGTAAAATTAATTTTATTTCTCTATTGCTAAGTTCAACTAGACCACTAGACTGAGGATGAAAGGCTGATGCAATTCTATGCTTAACATCATACTTAGCAAGCATTTTACGGAAAGCACCATGAATAAAGTGTGAACCACCATCAGCCGTTAAATATCTAGGGACTCCAAACCTTGGGAAAATAACTTCCTTAAGCATTTTAATAGAGGTGTTGTGATCAGCACTACTAGTTGGAATAGCTCATACCCACTTCGTAACATAATAAACAACAACCAAAATATGTGTATACCCATTAGAGGAAGGAAAAGGCCCCATGTAATCAAAACCCCAAACATCAAATGGTTAAACAACAAGAGAATAATTCATAGGCATTTCCTGACGCTTACCAATATTACCAATTCTTTGACATTCATCACAAGGTAAAACAAACTTACGGGAATCCTTGAAGAGAGTAGGCCAATAAAAACCAGATTGCAATACCTTGTGAGCAATTCTATCTCTCGCATGATGTCATCCATAAGCTTTAGAGTGACATTTCCGTAGGATTTGTTCATGTTCATGTTCATGCTCAGGTACACAACGTCTGATAATACCATCTACTCCTTCTTTGTAAAGATGTGGGTCATCCCAAAAGTAATGTCTTAAATCATAGAAGAATTTTTTTTCTTTTGTTGGTATGTGAAACTAGGTGGTATATATTTAGCAACAATATAATTAGCATAGTCAGCATACCAAGGAGTGTTATGAGAGACATTTATTGCAGCTAGTTGTTCATAAGGAAATCTATCATCAATAGGTAGTGGGTCATCAAGAATATTTTCTAGCCTAGACAAGTTATCAGCTACGGGGTTCTCAGCTACTTTTCTATCAGTGATATGTAAATCAAATTGTTGTAACAGGAGAACCCACCTAATGACTCTAGGTTTAGCATCTTTCTTTTCCATAAGATATTTTATAGCAGCATGATCATTGTGAACAATTACTTTAGAATCGATAATATAAGATCTGAATTTATGACAAGCAAACACAACTGCTAAAAATTCTTTTTCAGTAGTAGCATAATTTCGTTAAGCATTGTCTAGAGTTTTACTAGCATAATGGATAACATTTAACTTTTTATCTACTCTTTGTCCTAGAACAACACCAACAGCATAATCACTAGCATCACACATAATTTCAAAAGGCAAGTTCCAATCAGGTGGTTAAATAATAGGTGCTGAAGTTAAGGCTTTCTTAAGTGTTTCAAAGGTTTCTACACAATCATCATAAAAAACAAACGGAATATCCTTTTGTAAAAGATTTGTAAGAGGCCTAGAAATTTTAGAGAAGTCTTTAATAAACCTCCTATAGAAACTAGGATAACCAAGGAAACTACAAATACCTTTGATATCTTTAGGACATGGCATTTTCTCAATTGCATCAACTTTAGCTTTATCCATCTCAATACCTCGTTCAGAAATTTTATGTCCCAAGAGAATACCTTCATTAACCATAAAGTGGCACTTTTCCCAATCCAAGAGAAGATTAGTTTGCTCACATCTCTGCAAAACTCGATCATGGTTGCTTAAGCAATCATCAAAAGAAGTTCCGTAGACGGAAAAATCATCCATGAAAACCTCAAAAATCTTTTCACAAAAATCAGAGAATATAGCAGTCATACATCTTCGAAAAGTAGCAGGTGCATTGCATAAACCAAAAGGCATACGTCTATAAGCATAAGTTCCAAAAGGGCAAGTAAAAGTGGTTTTCTCTTAATCAGGTTGTGAAATAGGTATTTGAGAAAAACCAGAATATCCATCAAGGAAGCAAAAGTGTATGTGCTTAGAAAGTCTTTCTAGCATTTGATCAATGAATGGCAAAGGGTAATGATTTTTTCTAGTTGCTTTATTTAATTTTCTAAAATCAATTGCCATTCTATAGCCAGTGACAATTCTTTGTGGAATGAGTTCATTTTTATCATAAGGAACAACAGTAATACCTCCCTTCTTAGGGACACGATGAACGGGACTTACCCATTTACTATCAGCTATGGGATAGATTATACCTGCTTCCAGAAGCTTTAGTATTTCAGTTCTTATCACTTCTTTCATTTTAGGATTCAAACATCGTTGGTGATCAACAACGGGTTTAGCATCAGGCTCCATATTAATCTTGTGCTGACAAAGAGTGGGACTAATGCCCTTAAGATCATCAAGAGTATATCTAATAGCAGCTCAGTGCTTCTTCAGAATTTTCAATAATCTTTCTGCTTCATGTTCTGAAAGGTTAGCACTAATAATATCAGGATATATCTTTTTCTCATCAAGATAAGCATATTTCAAAGTGTCTGGCAATTGTTTTAATTCAAACACAAGATCAGCCTTAGGTGGAGGAGGACCTCCTAGAGTTTCAATAGGCAAATTGGGTTTAAGCAGAGGTCATTGTTCAAAGAAAATTTTATCTATCTCATTTCTTTCATGCACATGCATATCATTCTCATGGTCTAGCAAATATTGTTCTAGTGGATCAGTAGGAGGCATGGCAATAGAAGCAAGACCAATTATTTCATCCTTACTAGGTAATTCTTGAAGGAAATATGCCCTAGAGGCAATAATAAAGTTGTTATTTTATATTTCCTTATATCATGATAAATGTTTATTATTCATCCTAGAATTGTATTAACTGAAAACTTGATACACGTGTGGATACATAGAGAAAACACTGTGTCCCTAGTAAGCCTCTACTAGACTAACTCGTTAATCAAAGATGGTTAAGTTTCCTAACCATAGACATGTGTTGTCATTTGATAAACGGGATCACATCATTAGGAGAATGATGTGATGGACAAGACCCACCTGTTAGCTTAGCATTATGATCGTTCAGTTTAATTGCTATTGCTTTCTTCATGTCATATACATATTCCTTTGACTATGAGATTATTCAACTCCCGAATACCGGAGGAATACCTTGTGTGCTATCAAATGTCACAACGTAACTGGGTGATTATAAAGATGCTCTACAGGTATCTCCAAAGGTGCTTGTTGGGTTAGCATAGATCGAGATTAGGATTTGTCACTCCGAGTATCGGAGAGGTATCTCTGGCCCTCTCCGTAATACACATCATAAGAAGCTTTGCAAGAAAAGTGACTAATGAGTTAGTTGCGGGATGATGTATTACGGAACGAGTAAAGAGACTTTCCGGTAACGATATTGAACTAGGTATGAAGATACCGACGATCGAATCTCGGGCAAGTAACATATCGATGACAAAGGGAATAACGTATGTTGTCATTACGGTTCGACTGATAAAGATCTTCGTAGGATATGTAGGAACCAATATAAGCATCCAGGTTCCGCTGTTGGTTATTCACCAGAGAGGTGTCTCAGTCATGTCTACATAGTTCACGAACCCGTAGGGTCCGCACGCTTAACGTTCGATGACGATTTAGTATTATATGAGTTATGTGATTTTGTATTCGAATGTTTTTCGGAGTCCCGGATGAGATCACGGACATGACTAGGAGTCTCAAAATTGTCGAGAGGTAAAGATTGATATATAGGATGAGTATTCGGACATCAGAAGTGTTCCGGGTAGTATCAGGTATTTATCGGAGTATCGGGGGGGGGGTTACCGGAACCCCCGGGGGGAAGATATGGGCCATATGGGCCATAAGAGGGGAGCACACCAGCCCACAAGGGGTGGCGTGCCCCCCTTAAGGCATGTGGCCGAATTGGAGAAGGAGGAGAAGGGGTCCCCCCCCTTCCTTCTCTTCTTCCCCCTTCCCTTTTCTCTCCGGCTAAAGAAGGAAGGGGGGAGGCCAAATTGGAGGAGGCCCCCAAGTAGGATTCCTCCTACTTGGGGCGCCCCAAGGCCGCTCCCCTCCCCCTCCCACCTATATATACATGGGGAAGGGCGCCTAGAACACACACCAACAATTGTTAGTCGTGTGCGGCACCCCCCTCTACAGTTTACGCCTCCGGTCATTTCTTCGTAGTGCTTAGGCGAAGCCCTGCGCGGATTACTTCACCACCACCGTCACCACGCCGTCGTGTTGACGAAACTCATCTTCTTCCTCGACACCGTTGCTCGATGAAGAGGACGAGGGACGTCATCGAGCTGAACATGTGCAGAACTCAGAGGTGCTGTACGTTCGGTGCTTGATCGGTCGGATCTAGAAGAAGTTCGACTACATCAACCGCGTTGTTAAACACTTCCGCTTTTAGTCTATGAGGGTACGTGGACATACTCTCCCCCTCTCGTTGCTATGCATATCCTAGATAGATCTTGCGTGAGCGTAGGAATTTTTTTTGAAATTGCATGCTACGTTCCCCAACGGTGGTATCAGAGCCAGGTCTATGCGTAGATGATATGCACCAGTAGAACACAAAGAGTTGTGGGCGGTGATCGTCATACTACTTACCACCAATGTCTTATTTTGATTCGGCGGTATTGTTCGATGAAGCGGCCTGGACCAACCTTACATGACCACGTTCATGATACCGGTTCCACCGACAAACATGCAACTAGTTATGCATAAAGGTGGATGGCGGGTGTCTGTTTCTCCTACTTTAGTTGAATCGGCTTTGACAGCGGTCGGTCCTTGTTGAAGATTAAAACAGAAAACATGATAAATCACCATTGTGGTTTGATGCGTAGGTAAGAACGGTTCTTGCTAGAAGCCCGTAGCAGCCATGTAAAACTTGCAACAACAAAGTAGAGGACGTCTAACTTGTTTTTGCAGGGCATGTTGTGATGTCATATGGTCAATACATGATGTGATATACGTTATTGTATGAGATGATCATGTTTTGTAAAAGTTATCGGCAACGAGCAGGAGCCTTATGGTTGTCTCTTTATTGTATGAAATGCAAATGCCATTTAATTGATTTACTTTATCACTATGCATTAGCGATAGTTGTAGAAGCAATAGTTGGCGAGACGACCACGACGCTACGATGGAGATCAAGGTGTCGAGCCGGTGACAATGGAGATCGTGACGATGCTTTGGAGATGAAGATCAAAAGTACAAGATGATGATGGCCATATCATGTCACATATTTTGATTGCATGTGATCTTTATCTTTTTTGCATCTTATTTTGCTTAGTACGGCGGTATCATTATAAGATGATCCCTTAACTAAAATTTCAAGGTATAAGTGTTCTCCCTGAGTATGTACCGTTCCGAAAGTTCATCGTGTTGAGACACCACGTGATGATCGGGTGTGATAGAATCTACGTTCACATAGAACGGGTGCAAGACAGTTTTGCACATGCGGAATACTCAGGTTAAACTTGACGAGCCTGGCATGTACAGACTTGGCCTCGAAACACTGGAGACCGAAAGGTCGAACGTGAATCATATAGTAGATATGATCAACATAGAGATGTTCACCATTGATGACTACTCCATCTCACGTGATGATCGGACATGGTTTAGTTGATTTGGATCACGTATCATTTAGATGACTTGAGGGATGTCTATCTAAGTGGGAGTTCTTAAGTAATATGATTAACTGAACTTAATTTATCATGAACTTAGTCCTGATAGTTTTTGTATATCTATGTTGTAGATCAATGGCCTGTGCTACCGTTCCCTTGAATTTTAATGTGTTCCTAGAGAAAGCTAAGTTGAAAGATGATGGTAGCAACTACTCGGACTGGGTCCATAACTTGAGGATTATCCCCATTGCTGCACAAAAGAATTATGTCCTTGATGCACCGCTAGGTGAAAGGCCTGTTGCAGGAGCAGATGCTGATGTTATGAACGTCTGGCAAGCTCGATCTGATGACTACTCGATAGTTCAGTGCGCCATTCTTTACGGCTTAGAATTGGGACTTCAAAGATGTTTTGAACGTCATGGACCATATGAGATGTTCTAGGAGTTGAAGTTAATATTTCAAGAAAATGCCTGAGTTGAGAGATATGAAGTCTCCAACAAGTTCTATAGCTGCAAGATGGAGGAGAACAATTCTGTCAGTGAACACATACTCAAAATGTCTGGGTATGATAATCACTTGACTCAGCTGGGAGTTAATCTTCCAGATGATAGTGTTATTGATAGAGTTCTTCAATCACTGCCACCAAGCTACAAAGGCTTCGTCATGAACTATAATATGCAAGGGATGGATAAGACAATTCCCGAGTTCTTCACAATGCTCAAAGCTGCGGAGGTAGAAATCAAGAAGGAGCATCAAGTGTTGATGGTTAACAAGACCACTAGTTTCAAGAAAAAGGCCAAAGGAAAGAAGGGGAACTTCCAGAAGAATAGCAAGCAAGTTGCCACTCCCGGGAAGAAGCCCAAATCTGGACCTAAGCCTAAAACTGAGTGCTTCTACTGCAAAGGGACTGGTCACTGGAAGCGGAACTGCCCCAAGTATTTGGCGGATAAGAAGGATGGCAAAGTGAACAAAGGTATATTTGATATACATGTTATTGATGTGTACCTTACTAATGCTCATAGTAGCACCTGGGTATTTGATACTGGTTCGGTTGCTCATATTTGTAACTCGAAACAGGGGCTACAGATTAAACGAAGATTGGCTAAGGATGAGGTGACGATGCGCATCGGGAATGGTTCCAAGGTCGATGTGATCGCCATCGGCACGCTACCTCTACATCTACCTTTGGGATTAGTTTTATAGCTGAATAATTGTTATTTGGTGTCAGCGTTGAGCATGTACATTATATCTGGATCTTGTTTGATGCGAGACAGTTATTCATTTAAATCAGAGAAAAATGGTTGTTCTATTTATATGAGTAATATCTTTTATGGTCATGCACCCTTGAAGAGTGGTCTATTTTTGTTGAGTCTCGATTGTGGTGATACACATATTCATAATATTGATGCCAAAAGATGCAAAGTTGATAATGATAGTACAACATATTTGTGGCACTGCCGTTTAGGTCATATTGGTGTAAAACGCATGAAGAAACTCCATGCAGATGGACTTTTGGAATCACTTGATTATGAATCATTTGATACTTGCGAACCATGCCTCATGAGCAAGATGACTAAAACTCCGTTCTCTGGAACAATGGAACGAGCTAATGACTTATTGGAAATAATACATACCGATGTATGCGGTCCGATGAGTGTTGAAGCTCGCGGCGGGTATCGTTATTTTCTAACCTTCACAGATGATTTGAGAAGATATGGGTATATCTACTTAATGAAACACAAGTCTGAAACATCTGAAAAGTTCAAAAAATTTCAGAGTGAAGTGGAGAATCATCGTAACAAGAAAATAAAGTTTCTACAATCTCATCGCGGAGGCGAATATTTGAGTTACGAGTTTGGCCTTCATTTAAAACAATGAGGAATTGTTTCACAACTCACGCCACCTGGAACACCATAGCGTAATGGTGTGTCCGAATGTCGTAACCGTACTTTATTAGATATGGTACGATCTATGATGTCTCTTACCGATTTACCACTATCATTTTGGGGTTATGCATTAGAGACAGCTGCATTCACATTAAATAGGGCACCGTCTAAATCCGTTGAGACAACACCGTATGAACTATGGTCTGGCAAGAAACCTAAGCTGTCGTTTCTTAAAGTTTGGGGTTGCGACACTTACATCAAAAGGCTTCAGCCTGATAAGCTCGAACCCAAATTAGAGAAGTGCATCTTCATAGGATACCCTAAGGAAACAATTGGGTACACCTTCTACCACAAATCCGAAGGCAAGATATTTGTTGCCAGGAATGGAAACTTTCTAGAGATGGAGTTTCTCTCGAAAGAAGTGAGTGGGAGGAAAGTAGAACTTGATGAGGTAATTGTACCTTCTCTTGAATTGGAAAGTAGCTCATCACGGAAAACTGTTCCCGTGATGCCTACACCAACTAGAGAGGAAGCTAATGATAATGATCATGAAACTTCAGATCAAATTACTACCAAACCTCGTAGGTCAACCAGAGCATGTTCCGCACCAGAGTGGTAGGGTAATCCTATTCTGGAAGTCATGTTACTAGACCATGACGAACCTACGAACTATGAAGAAGCGGTGATGAGCCCAGATTCTGATAAATGGCTTGAGGCCATGAAATCTGAGATAGGATCCATGTATGAGAACAAAGTGTGGACTTTGGTTGACTTGCCCGATGATCGGCGAGCCATAGAGAATAAATGGATCTTCAAGAAGAAGACTGATGTTGACGGTAATGTTACTGTCTACAAAGCTCGACTTGTCCCGAAAGGTTTTTGACAAGTTCAAGTAGTTGACTACGATGAGACTTTCTCACCCGTAGCGTTGCTTAAGTCTGTCCGAATCATGTTAGCAATTGCCGCATTTTATGATTATGAAGTCTGGCAAGTGGACATTAAAACTGCATTCCTTAATGGATTTCTTAAAGAAGAGTTGTATATGATGCAACCAGAAGGTTTTGTCGATCCTAAAGGTGCTAACAAAGTGTGCAAGCTCCAGTGATCCATCTACGGACTGGCGCAAGCATCTCAGAGTTGGAATATGCACTTTGATGAGGTTATCAATGCATATGGTTTTATACAGACTTTCGGAGAAGCCTGTATTTACAAGAAAGTGAGTGAGAGCTCTGTAGCATTTCTAATATTATATGTGGATGACATATTGTTGATTGGAAATGATGTAGAATATCTGGATAGCATAAAAGGATACTTGAATAAGAGTTTTTCAATGAAAGACCTCGGTGAAGCTGCTTATATATTGGGCATCAAGAGTTATAGAGATAGATCAAGACGCTTAATTGGACTTTCACAAAGCACATACCTTTATAAAGTTTTGAAGAAGTTCAAAATGGATCAGTCAAAGAAAGGGTTCTTGCCTATGTTACAAGGTGTGAAGTTGAGTCAGACTCAATGCCCAACCACTGCAGAAGGTAGAGAGAAAATGAAAGTCATTACCTATGCCTCAGCCATAGGTTCTATCATGTATGCTATGTTGTGGACCAGACCTGATGTGTGCCTTGCTATAAGTCTAGTAGGGAGGTACCAAAGTAATCCAGGAGTGGATCACTGGACATCGGTCAAGAACATCCTAAAGTACCTGAAAAAGAATAAGGATATGTTTCTCGTTTATGGAGGTGACAAAGAGCTCGTCGTAAATGGTTACGTCGATGCTAGCTTTGACACTGATCCGGATGACTCTAAGTCACAAACCAGATACGTATTTTTATTGAATGGTGGAGCTGTCAGTCGGTGCAGTTCTAAGAAGAGCGTCGTGGCGGGATCTACGTGTGAAGCGGAGTACATAGCTGCTTCGGAAGCAGCAAATGAAGGAGTCTGGATGAAGGAGTTCATATTCGATCTAGGTGTAATACCTAGTGCATCGGGTCCAATGAAAATCTTTTGTGACAATACTGGAACAATTGCCTTGGCGAAGGAATCCAGATTTCACAAAAGAACCAAGCACATCAAGAGACGCTTCAACTCCATCCGTGATCAAGTCAAGGAGGGAGACATAGAGATTTGCAAAATACATATGGATCTGAATGTGGCAGACCCGTTGACTAAGCCTCTTCCATGAGCAAAACATGATCAGCACCAAGACGCCATGGGTGTTAGAATCATTACAATGTAATGTAGATTACTGACTCTACTACAAGTGGGAGACTGAAGGAAATATGCCCTAGAGGCAATAATAAAGTTGTTATTTTATATTTCCTTATATCATGATAAATGTTTATTATTCATGCTAGAATTGTATTAACCGGAAACTTGATACATGTGTGGATACATAGACAAAACACTGTGTCCCTAGTACGCCTCTACTAGACTAGCTCGTTAATCAAAGATGGTTAAGTTTCCTAACCATAGACATGTGTTGTCATTTGATAAACGGGGTCACATCATTAGGAGAATGATGTGATGGACAAGACCCATCCGTTAGCTTAGCATTATGATCGTTCAGTTTTATTGCTATTGCTTTCTTCGTGTCATATACATATTCCTTTGACTATGAGATTATGCAACTCCCGAATATCGGAGGAATACCTTGTGTGCTATCAAACGTCACAACGTAACTGGGTGATTATAAAGATGCTCTACAGGTATCTCCAAAGGTGTTTGTTGGGTTGGCATAGATCGAGATTAGGATTTGTAACTCCGAGTATCGGAGAGGTATCTTTGGCCCTCTCCGTAATACACATCATAAGAAGCCTTGCAAGCAAAGTGACTAATGAGTTAGTTGCGGGATGATGTATTACAGAACGAGTAAAGAGACTTGTTGGTAACGAGATTGAACTAGGTATGAAGATACCGACGATCGAATCTCGGGCAAGTAACATACCGATGATAAAGGGAATAACGTATGTAGTCACTACGGTTCTACTGATAAAGATCTTCGTAGAATATGTAGGAACCAATATGAGCATCCAGGTTTCGGTGTTGGTTATTGACCAGAGAGGTGTCTCGGTCATGTCTACATAGTTCTCGAACCCGTAGGGTCCGCACGCTTAACGTTTGATGACGATTTAGTATTATATGAGTTATGTGATTTGGTGACCGAATGTTTTTCGGAGTCCCGGATGAGATCACAGACATGACGAAGAGTCTTGAAATGGTCGAGAGGTAAAGATAGATATATAGGATGATAGTATTCGGACATCAGAAGTGTTCCGGGTAGTATCGGGTATTTATCGGAGTATCGGGGGGGGGGGTTACCGGAACCCCCGGTGGGAAGATATGGGCCATATGGGCCATAAGAGGGGAGCACACCAGCCCACAAGGGGTGGCGTGCCCCCCTTAGGCATGTGGCTGACTAGGAGAAGGAGGAGAAGGGGTTCGCCCCCCCTTCCTTCTCTTCTTCCCCCTTCCCTTTTCTCTCCGGCTAAAGAAGGAAGGGGGGAGGCCGAATTGGAGGAGCCCCCCAAGTATGATTCCTCCTACTTGGGGCACCCCAAGGCCGCTCCCCTCCCCCTCCCACCTATATATACATGGGGAGGGGGCTCCTGGAACACACACCAACAATTGTTAGCCGTGTGCGGCGCCCCCCTCCAGTTTACGCCTCCGGTCATTTCTTGGTAGTGCTTAGGCGAAGCCCTGCGCAGATTACTTCACCATCACCGTCACCACGCTGTCGTGCTGACGAAACTCATCTTCTTCCTCGATACCTTTGCTGGATCAAGAGGACGAGGGACGTCATCGAGTTGAACATGTGCAGAACTCGGAGGTGCCGTACGTTCGGTGCTTGATCGGTCGGATCTAGAAGAAGTTCGACTACATCAACCGCGTTGTCAAACGCTTCCGCTTTCGGTCTACGAGGGTACGTGCACACACTCTCCCCCTCTCATTGCTATGCATCTCCTAGATAGATCTTGTGTGAGCATAGGAATTTTTTTGAAACTGCATGCTATGTTCCCCTACAATTCTTCCTTAGGATGTTTTCTACTAAACTTGGAAAAGTTAAACTCATGAAACTCATCACCAAAACTAACACCGACGGTTTGTCTCTCACAATCTATTTTAGCATTAACGGTGTTCAAGAAAGGTCTACCAAAGATAATGGGAAAAAACTCATCTTGTGGGGAACCAAGAACAAGAAAATCAGTAAGATATTTTATTTTCCCACACAATACTTCAACATCTCTAACAATCCCAAGTGGTGTGATGGTGTCTCTATTAGCAAGTTTGATTATAACATCTATGTATTCTATTTCAGCGGGTGCTATATCATTCATAATTTCTTGATAGAAGGTAAAAGTAATAGCACTCACACTAGCACCTAAATCACATAAACCATGATAACAGTGATTTCCTATTTTGACTGAGACAACATGCATGCCAAAACAGGTCTATGTTTATCTTTCTCATCTAGTTTAGCAATTCTAGCAGCTTCATTACAGAAGTAAATAACATGGCCATCTATATTTTCTACCAAGAGATCTTTAACCATAGCAACACTAGGTTCTACTTTGATTTGTTCTGATGGTTTAGGTGCTCTAATATTACTCTTGCGGACCACAGTTGAAACCTTAGCATGTTCCTTTATCCTAACAGGGAAAGGTGGGTTTTCAATATAAGCAGTAGGTACAAGTGGATCAACATTGTAAATGATAGTTTCTAATTTAGCTATTACCAGTTCTTTAATTTCTTCTTTAATATATGGATGATATTTAAACCACTTCTCCTTAGGGAGATCAACATGAGTAGCAAATGATTCACAGAAAGAGGCTACTATCTCAGAGTCAAGTCCATATTTAGTGCTAAACTTTTGAAAAGCATCGGTATTCATAAAAGATTTAACACAATCAAACTCAAGATTAATACTTGACTCTTTACCTTCATCGAGTTCCCAATCTTCAGAGTTGCGTTTAATTCTCTCTAAAACATCCCACCTAAATTCAATAGTCTTCTTCATAAAAGAACCAGTACCTGAAGTATCGAGCATGGATTTATCATCACGAGAAAGCCGAGCATAAAAATTCTGAATGGTAATTTCTCTTGCGAGCTCATGATTGGGGCATGAATATAACATTGAATTAAGCCTCCCCCAGGCTAGAGCGATACTTTCTCCTTCACGAGGCCAAAAATTATATATATAATTCTGATCACGATGAACTAGATGCATAGGATAATTTTTTTGGTGAAATTCCAATTTCAATCGATTCCAATTCCAAGATCCAATATCATCGCATAGCCTATACCATGCCAATGCTTTTCCCTTCAAAGATAAAGGGAAAACCTTATTCTTAGCTTCATCTCCGGGTAAACCTGCAAGCTTAAATAATCCACAAATTTCATCCACATTTAGCAAGTGCATATCAGGATGTTCGGTTCCATCTCCTGCATAAGGATTAGCTAGCAGTTGTTCTATCATACCCATAGGAATTTCATAGCCAATATTTTCAGTAGGTGCAGTAGGTTGAGGGGTAACTAATTGTGGTTCCGGTCGAGGTTAAGATACCCCGAATAAACCCCTCAAAGGATTGTTCTCCATAGTAACAAGTGACAATAAATTTCAGAAAATAGTAATAATTTTTCCTTACCAAGAGCGCTTCACTCCCTGGCAACGGCGCTAGAAAAGAGCCTTGATGACCCACAAGTATATGGGATCAATAATAGTCCTTTCGATAAGTACTAGTGTCGAACCCAACGAGGAGCAGAAGGAAATGACAAGTAGTTTTCAGCAAGGTATTCTCTGCAAGCACTGAAATTATAAGTAACGAGTAGTTTGATGGCAAGATAATTTGTAACGAGCAAGTAACGGTAATGGTAAAAAAAGTGCAGCAAGGTAGCCCAATCCTTTTGAGGCAAAGGACAGGCCAAAACGGTCTCTTATATAAGCAAAGCATTCTTGAGGTTACACGGGAATTTCATCTAGTCACTTTCATTATGTTGGTTTGATTTGTGTTCGCTACTTTGATAATTTGATATGTGGGTGGACCGGTGCTTAGGTGTTGTTCTTACTTGAACAAACCTCCTACTTATGATTAACCCCCTCGCAAGCATCCACAACTATGAGAAAAGTATTAAGAATAAATCTAACCATAGCATTAAACTTTTGGATCCAAAACAATCCCTTATGGAATAGCGCATAAACTAGGGTTTAAGCTTCTGTCACTCTTGCAACCCATCATCTAATAACTACTCCACAATGCATTCCCTTAGGCCCTAATAAGGTAAAGTGTCATGTAGTCGACGTCCACATGACACCACTAAGGGAATCACAACATACATACCATCAAAATATCGAACACATATCAAGTTAACATGATTACTTGCAACAAGATTTCTCCCGTGACCTCAAGAACAAAAGTAACTACTCACAAATGATTACCATGCTCCAGATCAGAGGGGTATTAAATAGCATAATGGATATGAACATATAATCTTCCACCAAATAAACCATATAGTAATCAACTACAAGACGTAATCAACACTACTAGTCAGCCGTAAGCACCAATCTAAGGTTCCGGTACAAAGATTGAGCACAAGAGATGAACTAGGGTTTAAGAGGAGATGGTGCTGTTGAAGATGTCGATGGAGATTGCCCTCCCCAAGATGGGAGAGTTGTTGGTGATGATGATGATGATTTCCCCTCCGGGAGGGAAGATCCCCCGGTGGAATCGCTCCGCCGGAGGGCAAAAGTGATCCTGCCCAATTTCCGCCTCGAGACAGCGGCGCTTCGTCCCGAAAGTCCTCCCTTCACTTTTTTCTAGGTCAAAATGACTTATATACCAGAAGAGGGGCGTCGAAGGTGGGCAGAGGAGGGCACAACCCACCAGGGCGCACCTGGGCTCCCTAGCACGCCCAGGTGGGTTGTGCCCACCTGGTGGGGCCCCTCTGGTGGTTATTTGCTCCATTATTCCTCATATATTCCAAAATAATTCTCCATAAATTTTCAGCTCATTTGGAGATGTGCAGAATAGGTAACTCTGACGTAGCTTTTCCAGGTCCAGAATTCCAGCTGCCGGTATTCTCCCTCTTTGTGTAAACCTTGCATATTATGTGAGAAATGGCATTAGAATTACTCCAAAAGGCATTATTATGTGATAAAACATAGTAAATAACAGTAGGTAAACATGATGCAAAATGGACGTATCAGTAGCGCATGGCAAGTACCAGCGCTACAGGTAGGATAGTAGCAGTAGCGCGGGCCAGCAGACCAGCGTTGTTGCTTAGTGGCCCATCCTCACCCACCGGGGCTGCCCATAGTAGTAGCGTTCTGCAAAAAATAGCGCTACTACTAGTCCCATAGCAGCAGCACGTGTCGATGGCCCACCGCTACCGCTATGTGTGCATAGTGCGAGTAGGTGGGCCCCACTTAGCAGTAATGATGCCCCCCCTTAGCAGCAGTGCGGGTTACAGATCGATGCTACTATTGCTACACTTAGCAGTAGCGCTGGCACATTACCCGTGTTGCTGCTAAGTGGCCTTATCCTCTCCCCTACCCATCACTCCACTGCTAATGGGCTTAGCAGTAGCATGGGCCCGTGACCCACACTACTGTTAAGCCAGCCTTATCGTCTTTCCTCTGCGGCCCATCCACCTCACTCTCCCCTCACACTCTCGCAGCCGTTGCCCACTCTCTCTGCCACCGCTATCGCCCGCCATTGCCCCGAGGTAGCTCCCGCCCTATTCCTGTCGCCACCCTCCTCTCTCCTCCCTCCTCTCGCTTCCCAACGTCCTCCTCTCCTCCCTCCCTCCTCCTCTCGCCGCCCTCCTCTTTTCGGCCATCATCCTCCTCTCCTCTGGACGTCCTCTCCTCCCTCCCTCCCTCCTCTCGTCGGCCGCCCTCTCCTCTGGATGCCCTCTCCTCCCTCCCTCCCTCATGCCTCCCTCATACCTCCCTTAAATCGTTTTACTGGCTTATGCATTCTCTATTTTATAGTTTGTAGTTTACTAAATTTATTTGGTAGAATTTCTAGGGTTGAAGAAGTAGACAGTAGGTTAAAAAATTAGGTTTATTAGGAATCAAATTGGATATTGTCATATGCAAGTTCTAGGTTTTATGGTTTTACTAATTTAGTTTTTGTAGTACATCTATTGAATTTCGGAAGTTTCATTATAAACTGATTATCAAGTGCATAAAAAATATATGAATATTTTAGGGGAATTATTGGGAGAAGTAAAATCCAACAATGTTGAATTGAAAATGTGAGGCTTGTATTTTTTTATGAAATGAAAATGTGAGGTTTGTATTTTTTTGAAATGAAAACGTGAAGCTAGGATTTCTTTTTGAAATGAAAATGTAAGGAACTTGACTCTGTTTGAACATGTGAAGAAATGAAAATGAAAATGTGAACAAATGAAGCTATTGTTTTTGAAATGAAAATGTCAATAGTGTTTACATGCTCATTTGTGACTCCTCATGTGGTGCATTGTAGATCATACTGACGAGCCGCTCAACGACACCTAGAAGATCACCGACAACACCCGTATCCTCGACAGCCATCTAATGAGTAAAGATGATCTATTTGGACATGTGATATGTGGAGTAGTGTTGTGTAGTACTAGCATGTATATGTGCTTTCCAAGTGCCATCTTGGCTTTTATTGTTTGCACGGAACACCTCAGAGTGGCCTATGTTTTGCTGGAATGTTGATTCTTTTCCGTTCCGGCAAATTTCAGGCGCTCGATATGTCCTATTTTAGCGAAGATCATGCCGAATTTTTTTGTCAACTTTGGCATGACTTGTGCTAGAAAGTAGGAAATATCGAGTGCCCATGATTTTGCCGGAACGGGAATTAATCAACATTCAGGTAGAACATAGACCATTTTTATTCATTGCTCCATATATGTAACGGGTTGACTTTCAGGCTATCGATGCTACTTGAGTGACTTTCAGTTTGTTCTTGAAGGAAGGATGCCGACTGTTGTCATGGAGGTTGCTTCTCTTCCTTCTTCTCATGGTAAGATTTTTCCTATTATGTCACCGGTGCTTTTTTTTGCATACATTCTTCTTAAGCGTGCATCTTTTGCATACATTCTTCTTAAGCTTAACTACAATTTGCTAAGTATGTTATTATGATGTTCTTCAACAGAAACTCCTGGCGAATTGTGTGCCTCATCTTATGCATAGGAAACGTGACATGAACATTATTAGCTTACGGCCAAGTCGGCCTACGTGTCACCGCAGTGCATACATGATTTGTCAAAGAGATGAAGTCGTCACAATCAAAGACTGGAGAAAAGTTCTGAATGAGGGACTACTTGGGGGCAACATCAAGAGTAGCCCACAAATGGGAGACAGGTTGATCTGATTCAGGGGTTTACCTGTTTTATGCTATTTTACCTTCAAGAGAGTAGCATCTCTTAGGTAGAACGTACTCATCATGTGCTAAGAACAGTTAGCTAGTGTTGGTTATGACTATGATGATGAGTTATGTGCTATACATTGTGCTAGAATGATGAGCTAGTTCTCATATGACTATGATGATGAGTTGTTATCATGATGATGATGATGATGATGAGTTCTATGCTACATTGTGCAAGAATGATGAGCTAGTTCCTATATGACTAAGGTAATGAGTTGTTATTATGATGATGTATGAGTTCTTATATGAATATGATGATGACGGTGAGTTATTATGATCATGATGAGGTATTATATCATTGGGTGGAAGAAACATGGATTAGATTCATGTGGGTAGATCCAAAGTCACCAAAAGTTGGAGTAGTAGAACGATCCTACTAATCCATATTTTGGTCACTTTGGATCCATCCACATGAATCTAATTCATGTTTCTTCCACCCAATGATATAATAACTCATCATTATCATAATGATATAACAATCTCTTAGTTGCTACAATATCAAAATTTGTATAACGATGTATAAATACAATATAAAATAAATGAAATGAAATACAGATGAAAAGTAGTAGCGCGGGGTAAAGCCCACGCTGCTACTACTTAGTAGTAGCGCTGGTACAGAAAAACGCTACTGCTAACTGAATTAGGAGTAGCGCGGGTGGACCAGTGCTACTCCTAAATTTAGCTGTAGTGCCCTAGCAGTAGCGCAGGTTCCCCCACTACTACTAGGATAAAACCCCGCGCTACTACTAGGGTTTTCCCTAGTAGTGGTCGCCATCCTCATAATCGACCTCCATGCTAGCATCTTCTCTGGGAAGTCTCCTCCCCTTTAGCGCGTGCACACTTGTCAGCCAGAGCATAAAGCTCGGCGACATCCCTCACATTGTTCATGGCTAATTCCTCCTGCATCTTGCGATTACGCACATTTGTGGGAAATGCGGTAATGACAGCAGCATGGTGAATATCAGAAATATTGTGATGTACATGGCTGAATCTCTGTATGTACTTACGGAGAGATTCGCCATCTGTCTGCGGTATCACATGCAAATTGCTAGGCTGACCATGAACCTTGTGGGCCCCGATGAAGGTGCCAACGAACTCATGGCATAGAGCCGCCCAAGAGGAGATGGAATTCTTCGGCAAGTTCATCAACCATGATCTAACATTGGGCTCAAGCACCAACGGAAAGTAGTTGGCAAGGATCTTGTCGTCTCGTCCCCCAGCAGCCTGCACCACAATGGTGTAGATGCCTAGGAACTATGACGGGTGAGTTTTGTCGTCGTATTTCTCCGGCACTTCTGGTTTGAAGTTCTGAGAATTGGGCCACTAGACTTGCCGCAGCTCACGACTAAACGTTGGACAACCCACCTTGTAAGGTATGCACCCAAGGTACCCAGGTGCAAGGTCGTCTACAGTGGGCCCTGAGGGAGTCCTGGATTAAGGGGTCCTCGGGCGTCCGGGCTATGTGACATGGGCCGGACTAATGGGCCGTGAAGATACAAGACAGAAGACTTCCTCCCATGTCCGGATGGGACTCCCCTTTGCGTGGAAGGCAAGCTTGGCATTCAGATGTGAAGATTCCTTTCTCTGTAAACCGACTCTGTACAATCCTAGGCCCCTCCGGTGTCTATATAAACCGGAGGGTTTAGTCCGTAGAGGCAATCATAATCATACAGGCTAGACATCTAGGGTTTAGCCATTAGAATCTCGAGGTAGATCAACTCTTGTAAACCCCATATTCATCCAAGATAATCAAGCAGGAAGTAGGGTATTACCTCCATCAAGAGGGCCCGAACCTGGGTAAACATCATGTCCCTGTCTCCTGTTACCTTCGATCCTCAGACGCATAGTTCGGGACCCCCTACCCGAGATCTGCCGGTTTTGACACCGACATTGGTGCTTTCATTGAGAGTTCCTCTGTGGCGTCGACGACAGGATTGATGGCTCGCCTTGCTATCAAGGACAGTATCACTTCCGGAGGAGCCCTGGCCGCAGGCCAAACCCTTCGGCTGGGCAGCTTTACCATGGCCGCCTGTTCAGCCGTTAAGCCGATGATGACTTCCCAAGTCATCGAAAATCGTCTCCGTATTGGCCCCGAGTACTCCAAACAGATTGATCCGGCGGATTTGTCATCTTTAAACAAACTCCTGGATTGCATTGCCGCCCTGGGGGTTGCTTCAGACTATGATCGGATCAGGCTTAAACCCGATCAGAGAGAAATCAAATCTCCGTCGATCACCCATCAGATAGCGGTCGTAGAGGAGCAAAACAACAACGACTCTTCCCCTATGTTGAAAACAAGCTATGTTCGGATTTCCGATCTCGGAGAGCCAGATACCCGTCTGCGGGCGGACACTCCTAGTCCTCTGAACTTAGAATCGGGCATTGAGCCTAAAGAATCATTGGACGTCCCGGAGCCCGAACTATTAAACTCGGAAGTTTTTCAAACTCCGAACTCCACATTAGGTCGGGGTTCGGATTTAACGCCACCCACCCACCACAAGCAATATTTGCCAAGCAATTCCGGTCCCCCGGATATATGCGACCTCATGTACATACGACGGCAGTCTCAGGAAACAGTCCATCACTTTTGGGCCAGATTCCTCCTTGTCAAGGACAAGATTAAAGATTGCCGCAACGAGGACGCGATTTCAGTATTCTGCAATAATTGCACAGACGAAGGAATCCTCAACGCCCTCAACCGCCATCGCGTATAACACTTCACTGACTTGGCAACCATAGTACAAAAGTACTGCGCAATGGAAACCGCCTGGAAAACTCAGACAGCCCGCTGGGAACCACCGGCCTTCACGCCACCTCCCTGGCGGGCAAAAAGGATGCACCCTCGCGGGGCACCCGACCCGGTAGGCAAGAAAATTAAACCCATTACGGGACATGGAACCGTTCTTGAGGGATGGCTTGATAAGCCATGCAAAATACACACGACACCGGATACCGAACCAACCCACAGCCTCAGAGCATGTTGGATACTCCGGCAAGTGGCCAAGAGCGACGAGGACATCCTCACCAAAAATACCTCAATGCAGCACTCTCCGGAATACGACGACCTCAGAGTATTGACGACCTTCGAGACTTTCGCTTCAAACAATCGGCGCAAGAGAGCACTCCATGACCTCGCCGAAGTCTGTCAAGTCATAGCAATAAATCCCTGGAATGAAACGGCCCTAACTTTTAATGCCAATGACGAACCAAAATTCCGTCCAGTCCGGGCACCAGCCGCCTTGGTCCTCAACCCAATTGTGGATGGCTTTCGGCTCACTAAAGTGCTCATGCACGGCGGCAGCGGACTGAACCTCATCTGCGAGGACATGCTCAATTAAATGCAAATAGATAGAAGCCACATCGAGCAAAGTAATACGACCTTTCGAGGAATCATTCCTAGTCGGGAAGCAAGATGCACGGGAAAAATTAAGCTCGACGTGGTATTCGGCACGCCAGAGAACTATCGGTCCGAAGAGATAACCTTCCAAGTGGCCCCTTTCAATAGTGGATATCACGCCATGTTGGGGCGAGACGCATTCACGCGCTTTCAAGCCATACCTCATTACGGGTATATGAAGCTCAAGATGCCCGGGCCCAACGGTATTATCACTCTCACCAGTGATCCGGACATAGCACTCCGCGCAGAAAACAAAACCGCATCCCTGGCCCTCGAGGCGCTATCCGAGGCCCTAGCGGCCGAAGAATTAACCGCACTACGCTCCACGGTGGATAGGGACGATGTGATCCTCGATAAGCGCCCCAAGTCCACCTCCTTCAAACCAGCAGATGAAATAGTCAAATTTCAAGTTCACACGACGGACCCCAAGAAGATAGCTTCCATCGGGGCACAACTTGATCCGATGGTCGACGCCGCATTACGCGTGTTCCTGCGTGAGAACTGGGACATATTCGCCTGGCACCCTTCTGATATGCCAGGAATCCCACGCAGGTTGGCCGAACACAGCCTCAATATATTGAAGGGATACAAGCCGGTCAAGCAAACACTGCGGCGCTTTTCTGAACCCAAACGACAAGCTATGGGGGAGGAGCTAGCCAAGATAATTGAGGCCGGGTTCATCAGAGAAATAAAACATCCGGACTGGCTAGCAAACCTGGTGATGGTACCAAAGAAGGATAAATCCTGGCACCTGTGCTTCGATTTCAAAGACCTCAACAAGGCCTGCCCTAAGGATCCCTTCCCCCTCCCCCGCATCGATCAGATCATTGATGCTACTGCAGGACACGACTCACTGTGTTTCCTCAACACATACTCCGAATACCATCACATCAAAATGAAGGAGTCTGATCAAGCCGCAATGGCATTCATTACCCCATACGGGCCTTTCTGCTTCAACACTATGCCCTTCGGGCTGAAAAACGCCGGCGCCACCTACCAATGCATGATTCAAACATGCCTAGAGAAACAAATCGGTAAGACGGTCGAAGCATATGTGGATGATGTCATCATCAAAACTAAGCACGTTGAGTCACTAGTAGACGACCTGCGTCTCACATTCGACAAACCTCCGTACATATGACATCAAGCTCAATCCGGAAAAGTGTGTTTTCGGCGTTCCCGCCGGAAAACTGCCGGGCTTCATCATTTCCAATAGAGGAATTGAGGCAAACCCAGCCAAAATCTGAGCTTTGTCACAATTGGCTACACCAACAGACCTCAAACAGGTCCAAAAACTAGCCGGATGCGTGGCAGCTTTAAGCCGCTTTATCTCCAGGTTAGGAGAAAAGGCATTGCCACTATATCGCCTGCTCCGACGCGCTGACCACTTCGAGTGGACGGACGCGGCAACGGCCGGACTGGAAGAAATAAAAGCTCTTTTAGCAAGCAACCCAATCCTGGCCGCGACGAACATCGATGAACCCATGTTATTATACATCTCTGCAACGCACCAGGTGGTGAGTGCGGTGCTCGTCGTTGAACAAGAGGAGGACGGACATAAATTCCCACTTTAGAAACCGGTATACTATGTATCCACTGTCCTCACACCATGCAAATCCCGGTACCCTCATTACCAAAAGATAGCATACGCGGTCTTCATGGCATCCCGGAAGCTACGGCACTACTTCCAAGAGTGCTCGATCACGGTGGCTTACGAAGTACCACTCAATGACATATTAAACAACCGCGATGCTACAGGCCGGATTGCCAAGTGGGCCATTGAGCTCTTGCCATTCGATATAACATACAAACCACGCCGAGCCATTAAATCCCAAGTTTTGGCCGACTTCGTTGCCGAATGGACAGAGGCCGAACTCCCTAAAGAGTACGGTACATATTCCAACTGGGTCATGCACTTCGATGGCTCTAAAATGCTGGCCGGTTTAGGAGCGGGCGTTGTCTTAACGTCCCCCACAGGAGACACAGTCCAGTACGTACTCCAAATATTATACACAGACTCCAATAACATAGCGGAATACAAGGCCTTATTGCATGGTCTTCGGATGGCTGTCTCCATGGGCATACAATGCCTGGAAGTGCGCGGGGATTCAAATCTCGCAATATCCCAAATAAACGGAGACTTCGACGCCAAAGATCCGAAGATGGCGGCCTATCGTAACGCCGTACTCAAAATATCAGCTCGGTTCGAGGGACTCGAGTTTCATCATGTGGCTCGAGAAAGTAATCAAGCGACGGATGTCCTTGCTCACATGGGCGCCAAGCATGACCCCGTCCCGCCTAACATCTTTTTGGAAAGGCTCTTCAAGCCATCTATGTTGTGGCATGATGAGAGCGGCAACACTAGTCCGGATCCGATTATACCCCCAGATTCCGAACACAATATCGATATCATCGGGGGCTCAGCCCCCGAAATAACACCATCGGCCCATCTAATAATGGCAGTAATTGCCTCATGGACCGAACCCTTCTTAGCCTACCTCAATAGGCGAGAGCTCCCTGAGGACCAGAATGAGGCTCGATGCATCGTTCGGCGTTCGAAAGCTACAAGGTTCATGAAGGAGAGCTCTACAAGAAGAGCGCTACCGGAATACTTCAAAGATGTATCTCCGAAGAAGAGGGACGACAGCTCCTGGCCGAAATCCATGCTGGTCTCGGCGGTCACCACGCCGCGGCTCGAGCTCTTGTAAGTAAAGCCTTCCGTATCGGTTTCTTCTGGCCGACGACCCGAGCAGATGCGGCTCGAGCTCTTATAATGTTGGTGAACTCGTTCTACGCTTGCCAGAAAAGAAAAAGGACAAACTCAAGCCCAAGTGGGAAGGTCCCTTCATTATAGATGAAGTTCTCACTGGAGGTGCGTACCGTCTGCGTGATGCATCGGATAATCGCTTAGAGCCAAACCCGTGGAATGCTGCCAGACTTCGAATATTCTACGCCTAGAGCCAGACTCATTGTTCGTTTTCTTTTTCTCCTTTTTCCATTTCTTCTCTCTTTAATTTTTTTTCTTTAGCTCTATAGCTCTTGTGTGGCTAGACCGCACACTTATGAGGTACACATCCTTAAATGTATATGCCCGTAATACCTGGAGGCTTCTTTTACAGAAGCTTATTATTATTTTTCAAGCATCAAGCTCACCACATATGTGTCCTTTTCTAATATATACCTTTTCTTCGCCATTATATGCACCTTTATGACTTAAGTTTTCTGGCTCCTGTGCTTATGCCCTACGTTCCTGTTTGTTCGGCTAGGGCATAAAGGGAGCACCTCTGCGATTGCTACAGCCGGGTCATCCGGACTTGTACCTCAGACTGGGTGAAGCCGAAAGCTAGCGTTCTTAAGGGAATAATCGGCCGGTGGACTAAAGACGTTTTATCCTCGTTGCACTATGAATCCCCAGAAATTACGTATACTGTGATTTTTCGAATCACGGTTTGGGCATGCATACTAATGCATGTTCACCCAGGGAAAGGAACCCTTAACAGAACTATTCTCTCTGGAAGATGTTTCTTACAATCAATAAGTAATATAACATAGGGGGGGGGGGGGGGGGGGGGGGGGGGGGGGGGGGGGGGGGGGGGGGGGGGGGGGGGGGGGGGGGGGGGGGGGGGGGGGGGGGGGGGGGGGGGGGGGGGGGGGGGGGGGGGGGGGGGGGGGGGGGGGGGGGGGGGGGGGGGGGGGGGGGGGGGGGGGGGGGGGGGGGGGGGGGGGGGGGGGGGGGGGGGGGGGGGGGGGGGGGGGGGGGGGGGGGGGGGGGGGGGGGGGGGGGGGGGGGGGGGGGGGGGGGGGGGGGGGGGGGGGGGGGGGGGGGGGGGGGGGGGGGGGGGGGGGGGGGGGGGGGGGGGGGGGGGGGGGGGGGGGGGGGGGGGGGGGGGGGGGGGGGGGGGGGGGGGGGGGGGGGGGGGGGGGGGGGGGGGGGGGGGGGGGGGGGGGGGGGGGGGGGGGGGGGGGGGGGGGGGGGGGGGGGGGGGGGGGGGGGGGGGGGGGGGGGGGGGGGGGGGGGGGGGGGGGGGGGGGGGGGGGGGGGGGGGGGGGGGGGGGGGGGGGGGGGGGGGGGGGGGGGGGGGGGGGGGGGGGGGGGGGGGGGGGGGGGGGGGGGGGGGGGGGGGGGGGGGGGGGGGGGGGGGGGGGGGGGGGGGGGGGGGGGGGGGGGGGGGGGGGGGGGGGGGGGGGGGGGGGGGGGGGGGGGGGGGGGGGGGGGGGGGGGGGGGGGGGGGGGGGGGGGGGGGGGGGGGGGGGGGGGGGGGGGGGGGGGGGGGGGGGGGGGGGGGGGGGGGGGGGGGGGGGGGGGGGGGGGGGGGGGGGGGGGGGGGGGGGGGGGGGGGGGGGGGGGGGGGGGGGGGGGGGGGGGGGGGGGGGGGGGGGGGGGGGGGGGGGGGGGGGGGGGGGGGGGGGGGGGGGGGGGGGGGGGGGGGGGGGGGGGGGGGGGGGGGGGGGGGGGGGGGGGGGGGGGGGGGGGGGGGGGGGGGGGGGGGGGGGGGGGGGGGGGGGGGGGGGGGGGGGGGGGGGGGGGGGGGGGGGGGGGGGGGGGGGGGGGGGGGGGGGGGGGGGGGGGGGGGGGGGGGGGGGGGGGGGGGGGGGGGGGGGGGGGGGGGGGGGGGGGGGGGGGGGGGGGGGGGGGGGGGGGGGGGGGGGGGGGGGGGGGGGGGGGGGGGGGGGGGGGGGGGGGGGGGGGGGGGGGGGGGGGGGGGGGGGGGGGGGGGGGGGGGGGGGGGGGGGGGGGGGGGGGGGGGGGGGGGGGGGGGGGGGGGGGGGGGGGGGGGGGGGGGGGGGGGGGGGGGGGGGGGGGGGGGGGGGGGGGGGGGGGGGGGGGGGGGGGGGGGGGGGGGGGGGGGGGGGGGGGGGGGGGGGGGGGGGGGGGGGGGGGGGGGGGGGGGGGGGGGGGGGGGGGGGGGGGGGGGGGGGGGGGGGGGGGGGGGGGGGGGGGGGGGGGGGGGGGGGGGGGGGGGGGGGGGGGGGGGGGGGGGGGGGGGGGGGGGGGGGGGGGGGGGGGGGGGGGGGGGGGGGGGGGGGGGGGGGGGGGGGGGGGGGGTGCCAAACATTCTAATGCATTCTTCTTCTAGCACTTGAGCACAATTTTCCTTCCCATCATTTTCACGAAAGATATTAAAAAGATGAAGCATATGAGGCACCCTTAGTTCCATTTTTTTGTAGTTTTCTTTTATAAACTAAACTAGTGATAAAACAAGAAACTAAAATATTCGATTGCAAGATCAAAAGATATACCTTCACGCACTCACCTCCCCGGCAACGGCGCCAGAAAAGAGCTTAGTTGACGGGGTGTGAGTGCCGCTTACCTAGCCTCCCCGGCAACGGCGCCAGAAAAGAGCTTGATGTCTACTACACAACCTTCTTGTAGACGTTGTTGGGCCTCCAACTGCAGAGGTTTGTAGGACAGTAGCAAATTTCCCTCAAGTGGATGACCTAAGGTTTATCAATCCGTGGGAGGCGTAGGATGAAGATGGTCTCTCTCAAGCAACCCTGCAACCAAATAACAAAGAGTCTCTTGTGTCCCCAACACACCCAATACAATGGTAAATTGTATAGGTGCACTAGTTCGGCGAAGAGATGGTGATACAAGTGCAATATGGATGGTAGATATTGTTTTTTGTAATCTGAAAATATAAAAACAGCAAGGTAACTAATGATAAAAGTGACCGTAAACGGTATTGCAATGCTAGGAAACAAGGCCTAGGGTTCATACTTTCACTAGTGCAAGTTCTCTCAACAATAATAACATAATTGGATCACATAACTATCCCTCAACATGCAACAAAGAGACTCAACAAAATAACTATCATGTGAAGCATAATACAATTGAAAATTAAAATCATGATGACAATTTTCATGGTTATCTTTATTCTTTGGGGGGGGGGGGGGGGGGGGGGGGGGGGGGGGGGGGGGGGGGGGGGGGGGGGGGGGGGGGGGGGGGGGGGGGGGGGGGGGGGGGGGGGGGGGGGGGGGGGGGGGGGGGGGGGGGGGGGGGGGGGGGGGGGGGGGGGGGGGGGGGGGGGGGGGGGGGGGGGGGGGGGGGGGGGGGGGGGGGGGGGGGGGGGGGGGGGGGGGGGGGGGGGGGGGGGGGGGGGGGGGGGGGGGGGGGGGGGGGGGGGGGGGGGGGGGGGGGGGGGGGGGGGGGGGGGGGGGGGGGGGGGGGGGGGGGGGGGGGGGGGGGGGGGGGGGGGGGGGGGGGGGGGGGGGGGGGGGGGGGGGGGGGGGGGGGGGGGGGGGGGGGGGGGGGGGGGGGGGGGGGGGGGGGGGGGGGGGGGGGGGGGGGGGGGGGGGGGGGGGGGGGGGGGGGGGGGGGGGGGGGGGGGGGGGGGGGGGGGGGGGGGGGGGGGGGGGGGGGGGGGGGGGGGGGGGGGGGGGGGGGGGGGGGGGGGGGGGGGGGGGGGGGGGGGGGGGGGGGGGGGGGGGGGGGGGGGGGGGGGGGGGGGGGGGGGGGGGGGGGGGGGGGGGGGGGGGGGGGGGGGGGGGGGGGGGGGGGGGGGGGGGGGGGGGGGGGGGGGGGGGGGGGGGGGGGGGGGGGGGGGGGGGGGGGGGGGGGGGGGGGGGGGGGGGGGGGGGGGGGGGGGGGGGGGGGGGGGGGGGGGGGGGGGGGGGGGGGGGGGGGGGGGGGGGGGGGGGGGGGGGGGGGGGGGGGGGGGGGGGGGGGGGGGGGGGGGGGGGGGGGGGGGGGGGGGGGGGGGGGGGGGGGGGGGGGGGGGGGGGGGGGGGGGGGGGGGGGGGGGGGGGGGGGGGGGGGGGGGGGGGGGGGGGGGGGGGGGGGGGGGGGGGGGGGGGGGGGGGGGGGGGGGGGGGGGGGGGGGGGGGGGGGGGGGGGGGGGGGGGGGGGGGGGGGGGGGGGGGGGGGGGGGGGGGGGGGGGGGGGGGGGGGGGGGGGGGGGGGGGGGGGGGGGGGGGGGGGGGGGGGGGGGGGGGGGGGGGGGGGGGGGGGGGGGGGGGGGGGGGGGGGGGGGGGGGGGGGGGGGGGGGGGGGGGGGGGGGGGGGGGGGGGGGGGGGGGGGGGGGGGGGGGGGGGGGGGGGGGGGGGGGGGGGGGGGGGGGGGGGGGGGGGGGGGGGGGGGGGGGGGGGGGGGGGGGGGGGGGGGGGGGGGGGGGGGGGGGGGGGGGGGGGGGGGGGGGGGGGGGGGGGGGGGGGGGGGGGGGGGGGGGGGGGGGGGGGGGGGGGGGGGGGGGGGGGGGGGGGGGGGGGGGGGGGGGGGGGGGGGGGGGGGGGGGGGGGGGGGGGGGGGGGGGGGGGGGGGGGGGGGGGGGGGGGGGGGGGGGGGGGGGGGGGGGGGGGGGGGGGGGGGGGGGGGGGGGGGGGGGGGGGGGGGGGGGGGGGGGGGGGGGGGGGGGGGGGGGGGGGGGGGGGGGGGGGGGGGGGGGGGGGGGGGGGGGGGGGGGGGGGGGGGGGGGGGGGGGGGGGGGGGGGGGGGGGGGGGGGGGGGGGGGGGGGGGGGGGGGGGGGGGGGGGGGGGGGGGGGGGGGGGGGGGGGGGGGGGGGGGGGGGGGGGGGGGGGGGGGGGGGGGGGGGGGGGGGGGGGGGGGGGGGGGGGGGGGGGGGGGGGGGGGGGGGGGGGGGGGGGGGGGGGGGGGGGGGGGGGGGGGGGGGGGGGGGGGGGGGGGGGGGGGGGGGGGGGGGGGGGGGGGGGGGGGGGGGGGGGGGGGGGGGGGGGGGGGGGGGGGGGGGGGGGGGGGGGGGGGGGGGGGGGGGGGGGGGGGGGGGGGGGGGGGGGGGGGGGGGGGGGGGGGGGGGGGGGGGGGGGGGGGGGGGGGGGGGGGGGGGGGGGGGGGGGGGGGGGGGGGGGGGGGGGGGGGGGGGGGGGGGGGGGGGGGGGGGGGGGGGGGGGGGGGGGGGGGGGGGGGGGGGGGGGGGGGGGGGGGGGGGGGGGGGGGGGGGGGGGGGGGGGGGGGGGGGGGGGGGGGGGGGGGGGGGGGGGGGGGGGGGGGGGGGGGGGGGGGGGGGGGGGGGGGGGGGGGGGGGGGGGGGGGGGGGGGGGGGGGGGGGGGGGGGGGGGGGGGGGGGGGGGGGGGGGGGGGGGGGGGGGGGGGGGGGGGGGGGGGGGGGGGGGGGGGGGGGGGGGGGGGGGGGGGGGGGGGGGGGGGGGGGGGGGGGGGGGGGGGGGGGGGGGGGGGGGGGGGGGGGGGGGGGGGGGGGGGGGGGGGGGGGGGGGTTTGTTTCATGATCAAGTCGTGTCCAAACATTGTGATAATTTGATTACCCTTGAGCATCATAAAGAGCTTAGCCTTCTTTTGGGTTATGAAGAAATGAAACGTATAACTGAGGGTATTCCAAAGTTTAATCTTGATAGAGTTCTTGATTTTGATCTAGAGAATATTTATATGTATTGTGCGGTGAATTGCATTGAAAATCGTTATATTTACAATTACATAAAGAAAAGAAAACAAATAGAAGATGAAGAGAATACTAATGAAAGGGAAGAGACTTCCCAATATCCTCCTATTATCTCTTATGATGAATCAGGTAACGAGGAGGAGCCTCCTATTCAACCAATCTCATTAATAAGGAGCTCCAAAAAGAGGATTGAACCCACACACGATGTGGTAAAGAAGAAGAAAAGAAAAAGGAAGAGAGGTAAAAAGGTATCTCTCCCAAATAAAGTTGCTCCTATTATTGCTGTGCCTCATGAAAATGAAGATGATACACTTGATGATGATCTCGTTATGCCTATTGCTTGTTGTGACGATTATGATTGGGAAGATAATGATACTTCTTATGATCTTGAAAATCTTTTTGGCACATGCTTGGAAGAATATAATAATTTCTATACTATTGGTGCTCTCCAGGGGGGGGGGGGGGGGGGGGGGGGGGGGGGGGGGGGGGGGGGGGGGGGGGGGGGGGGGGGGGGGGGGGGGGGGGGGGGGGGGGGGGGGGGGGGGGGGGGGGGGGGGGGGGGGGGGGGGGGGGGGGGGGGGGGGGGGGGGGGGGGGGGGGGGGGGGGGGGGGGGGGGGGGGGGGGGGGGGGGGGGGGGGGGGGGGGGGGGGGGGGGGGGGGGGGGGGGGGGGGGGGGGGGGGGGGGGGGGGGGGGGGGGGGGGGGGGGGGGGGGGGGGGGGGGGGGGGGGGGGGGGGGGGGGGGGGGGGGGGGGGGGGGGGGGGGGGGGGGGGGGGGGGGGGGGGGGGGGGGGGGGGGGGGGGGGGGGGGGGGGGGGGGGGGGGGGGGGGGGGGGGGGGGGGGGGGGGGGGGGGGGGGGGGGGGGGGGGGGGGGGGGGGGGGGGGGGGGGGGGGGGGGGGGGGGGGGGGGGGGGGGGGGGGGGGGGGGGGGGGGGGGGGGGGGGGGGGGGGGGGGGGGGGGGGGGGGGGGGGGGGGGGGGGGGGGGGGGGGGGGGGGGGGGGGGGGGGGGGGGGGGGGGGGGGGGGGGGGGGGGGGGGGGGGGGGGGGGGGGGGGGGGGGGGGGGGGGGGGGGGGGGGGGGGGGGGGGGGGGGGGGGGGGGGGGGGGGGGGGGGGGGGGGGGGGGGGGGGGGGGGGGGGGGGGGGGGGGGACAAGAGAGTAGAGGGGGAGAAATACCATAAGATCCAACTATAATAGCAAAGCTCGCGATACATCAAGATCGTACCACCTCAAGAACAGGAGAGAGAGAGAGAGAGAGTGAGAGAGAGATCAAACACATAGATACTGGTACATACCCTCAGCCCCGAGGGAGAACTACTCCCTCCTCGTCATGGAGAGCGGGGGGGGGGGGGGGGGGGGGGGGGGGGGGGGGGGGGGGGGGGGGGGGGGGGGGGGGGGGGGGGGGGGGGGGGGGGGGGGAACGGTTCTACTTGGCACAAACACTAATTAAAACATAAAAACTCAATAATAACAGAGGCTAGATAAATTATTTATTACTAAACAGGAGCAAAAATAAAGTTGAGTTGTCTCCCAAGAAGCGCTATCGTTTAACGCCCCTAGCTAGGCATGATAATTTCAATGATGCTCACATAAAGGATAAGAATTGAAATATAAAGAGAGCATCAAGAAGAATATGACTAGCACATTTAAGTCTAACCCACTTCCTATGCATAGGGATTTTGTGAGCAAACAACTTATGAGAACAAGAATCAACTTGCATAGGAATGTAAAACAAACATAACTTCAAAATTTTAAGCACATAGAGAGAGGAAACTTGATAGTATTGCAATTCCTACAAGCATATATTCCTCCCTCATAATAATTTTCAGTAGAATCATGAATGAATTCAACAATATAACCATCACATAGAGCATTCTTATCATGATCTACAAGCATAGAAAATTTACTACTCTCTACATAAGCAAAATTCTTCTCAATCGGAATAGTGGGAGTATCATAAGAGACTCGAATACTATAAATTGTTTCCATATTAAAGGAGTAATGTTCAGAAAAAGGGTAAACATAATCATGACAAGTTTTATAAATATAATCATCACTACTTTTTATAGCATATTTATGATCGCAATAATTATCATAAGTAGCAACTTTGTTCTCATCATAATCGATTGAAACCTCTTCCAAGATAGTGGAATCATCACTAAATAAAGTCATGACCTCTCCAAATCCACTTTCATAATTATCATAATAAGATTCAACATCCTCCGAAATAGTGGGATCATTACTTCCTAAAGTTGACACTCTTCCAAACCCACTTTCATCAATATAATCATCATAAGTAGGAGGCATGCTATCATCATTATAAATTTTCATATCAAAACTTGGGAGACTAAAAATATCACCTTCATTAAACGTAGCATCCCCAAGCTTGGGACAAACATTAATTGCAGCAAATATATTCTCAAAAATGTCATTCTCATCAAACATAGCATCCCCAAGCTTGGGCATTTTCATATCATAAGCATAATCACTCTCATCATCAATAGTATGGATAGCACCAATAGTATAGCAATTATCATATTCTTCCAAGCAAGTGCCAAAAAGATTTTCAAGATCATAAGAAGTATCATTATCTTCCCATTCATAATCATCACAACAAGCAATAGGCATAACGAGATCATCATCAAGTGCATCATCTTCTACAATTATATTTTCATGAGGCACAACAGTAATAGGAGCAGCATTATTTGGGAGAGATATCTTTTTACCTCTCTTCCCTTTTCTTTTCTTCTTCTTCACCACATCATGTGTGGGTTTAATCCTCTTTTTGGAGCTCCTTATTAATGAGATTGGTTGAATAGGAGGCTCCTCCTCGTTACCTGATTCATCATAAGAAATAATAGGAGGATATTGGGAAGTCTCTTCCCTTTCATTAGTATTCTCTTCATCTTCTATTTGTTTTCTTTTCTTTATGTAGTTGGCAATATAAGGATTTTCAATACAATTCACCGCACAATACATATAAATTTCCTCTAGATCAAAGCCAAGAAGTTTATCACGGGCAAATACTGGAAGATAGTTAGTTATATGTTTCATTTCTTCGTAACCCATAAGCAAACTAAGCTCATTATGATGTGCAAGAGAAATCAAGTCATCAATTTTTTTGGAAACAATTAGATCATGAAACAATTTGCATCGGATGGTTAAATGACCACATTCATTGCAAAGCTCACAAGTATGGCCAAGAAAATTTAAATTTTCAGCACATTCATCTAGCCTTTCTTGCAACAATTTAGTTTCTAAGTACTTATGCCTCTTGCAAAATATATCTCCCCTAATTGGTGTGTACTTGCAAACCCAATGCACTCCACAAAAATTGACATGTTTATAGGAGACATTTTCATCATAACTAGTGCAATCATCATTAGTACTATGTATATTCAAGGAGTTCATACTAACAACATTGCAATCATGCTCATCATTCAAAGATTTAGTGCCAAACATTTTAATGCATTCTTCTTCTAACACTTTGGCACAATTTTCCTTCCCATCATACTCACGAAAGATATTAAAAAGATGAAGCGTATGAGGCAAACTCAATTCCATATTTTTTGTACTTTTCTTTTATAAACTAGACTAGTGCTAAAACACGAAAAAAGATTCGATTGCAAGATCTAAAGATATACCTTCAAGCGCTAACCTCCCCGGCAACGGCGCCAGAAAATAGCTTGATGTCTACTACACAACCTTCTTCTTGTAGATGTTGTTGGGCCTCCAA
>JAAAWM010010686.1:0-47958 GCA_036873465.1 Thinopyrum obtusiflorum
GGAGGAGGATTCCTCCCCCCTTGGCGCGCCTATGAGGGCCGGCCGGCCCCCCCTCCCTCCTTTATATACGTGGGGAGGGGGGCACCCTAGAACACATCAAAGTTGATCTTAGCCGTGTGCGGTGCCCCCTCCACAGATTTCCACCTCATGGCATTGCCCTCCTAGCTCGAGCCGGCGGCCCGCAACAGAGTGAAGAGGGTGCCACCATGCCGGTCGAGGGGAGGTGCGCTTGCCATGGATGGGGAAGAGGGGAGATAGGCTTGCCAGGAAGGGGCAGCGCGCCACGGTGCCATGCGAGGTGGATCCCGGTGGTGGGTGCCTGTATCCGGTGGGTTAGGGTGGTGCCATCGGGTTAGGTAAGGTGGCTGGAGCCGGCGTCGGAGGAAGGTCACTCGCACAGGGGACGGGCCGGGATGGGTGGGGGTCTGATTGCTTTTTCATTTTAAATTCAGGGGTGCGTGTGACAGTTGGTTGCCAAGTCAGTGAAGGAAATATGCCCTAGAGGCAATAATGTTGTTATTTATATTTCCTTATATCATGATAATTTTTTATTATTCATGCTAGAACTGTATTAACCGGAAACTTAGTACATGTGTGAATACATAGACAAACAGAGTGTCGGGGGGGGGGGGGGGGGGGGGGGGGGGGGGGGGGGGGGGGGGGGGGGGGGGGGGGGGGGGGGGGGGGGGGGGGGGGGGGGGGGGGGGGGACCCTCGTGACCGCCTCTTTGACTCCTTGGAGTAGGGTCCAAGTCTCCTGGATCATGTTCGGTGAGAAAATCACGTTTCCGAAGGTTTCACTCCGTTTGATATTCTGTTTCTCCGAAATACTGAAATAGGCAAAAAACAGCAATTCTGGGCTGGGCCTCCGGTTAATAGGTTAGTCCCAAAAATAAAATAAAAGTGGAAAATAAAGCCCAATATAGTACAAAATAGTAGATAATATAGCATGGAGCAATCAAAAATTGTAGATACGTTGGAGACGTATCACTCTACGTTCACATACAACGGGTACAAGCCAGTTTTGCACACGCATAATACTCGGGTTAAACTTGACGAGCCTAGCATATGCAGATATGGCCTCGGAACACTGAGACCAAAAGGTCGAGCGTGAATCATATAGTAGATATGATCAACATAGTGATGTTCACCATTGAAAACTACTCCATCTCACGTGATGAGCGGACATGGTTTAGTTGATATGGATCACGTGATCACTTAGATGATTAGAGGGATGTCTATCTAAGTGGGAGTTCTTAAGTAATATGATTAATTGAACTTTAATTTATCATGAACTTAGTCCTGATAGTTTTTGCATACCTATGTTGTAGATCAATAGCTCGCGTATAGCTCCCATGTTTTATTTTTGATATCTTCCTAGAGAATAATAAGTTGAAAGATGATAGTAGCAATGATGTGGACTGGGTTCATGATCTGAGGATTATCCTCATTGCTGCACAGAAAAATCATGTCCTTGGTGCACAGCTTGGTGACAGACCTATTGCAGGAGCAGATGCAGACGTTATGAACGTTTGGCAAGCTCGGTATGATGACTACTTGATAGTTTAGTGCGCCATGCTTTACGGCTTAGAACCGGGACTTCAAAAACGTTTTGAATGCCACAGAGCATATAAGATGTTCCAAGAGCTGAAATTGGTATTTCAGACTCATGCCCGAGTCGAGAGGTATGAGACCTTTGACAAGTACTTTTCCTACAAGATGGAGGAGAATAGCTCAACCAGTGAGCATGTGCTCAGAATGTCTGAGTACTATAATCGCTTGAATCAAGTGGGGTTAATCTTCCAGATAAGATAGTGATTGATAGAGTTTTCTAGTCACTATCACCAAGTTACCGGAACTTCATGATGAACTATAATATACAAGGGATGACGAAAATGATTCCCAAGCTGTTCGTGATGCTGAAATCGGCGAAGGTAGAAATCAAGAAAAGCATCAAATGTTGATGGTTGACAAGACCACTAGTTTCAAGTAAAAGGGAAAGGGAAAGAAAGGGAACTTCAAGAAGAATGGCAAACAAGTTGCCACTCCCATGAAGAAGCCCAAAGCTAGACCCAAGCTTGTGAAGGAAATATGCCCTAGAGGAAATACCCCCCCCCCCCCCCCCCCCCCCCCCCCCCCCCCCCCCCCCCCCCCCCCCCCCCCCCCCCCCCCCCCCCCCCCCCCCCCCCCCCCCCCCCCCCCCCCCCCCCCCCCCCCCCCCCCCCCCCCCCCCCCCCCCCCCCCCCCCCCCCCCCCCCCCCCCCCCCCCCCCCCCCCCCCCCCCCCCCCCCCCCCCCCCCCCCCCCCCCCCCCCCCCCCCCCCCCCCCCCCCCCCCCCCCCCCCCCCCCCCCCCCCCCCCCCCCCCCCCCCCCCCCCCCCCCCCCCCCCCCCCCCCCCCCCCCCCCCCCCCCCCCCCCCCCCCCCCCCCCCCCCCCCCCCCCCCCCCCCCCCCCCCCCCCCCCCCCCCCCCCCCCCCCCCCCCCCCCCCCCCCCCCCCCCCCCCCCCCCCCCCCCCCCCCCCCCCCCCCCCCCCCCCCCCCCCCCCCCCCCCCCCCCCCCCCCCCCCCCCCCCCCCCCCCCCCCCCCCCCCCCCCCCCCCCCCCCCCCCCCCCCCCCCCCCCCCCCCCCCCCCCCCCCCCCCCCCCCCCCCCCCCCCCCCCCCCCCCCCCCCCCCCCCCCCCCCCCCCCCCCCCCCCCCCCCCCCCCCCCCCCCCCCCCCCCCCCCCCCCCCCCCCCCCCCCCCCCCCCCCCCCCCCCCCCCCCCCCCCCCCCCCCCCCCCCCCCCCCCCCCCCCCCCCCCCCCCCCCCCCCCCCCCCCCCCCCCCCCCCCCCCCCCCCCCCCCCCCCCCCCCCCCCCCCCCCCCCCCCCCCCCCCCCCCCCCCCCCCCCCCCCCCCCCCCCCCCCCCCCCCCCCCCCCCCCCCCCCCCCCCCCCCCCCCCCCCCCCCCCCCCCCCCCCCCCCCCCCCCCCCCCCCCCCCCCCCCCCCCCCCCCCCCCCCCCCCCCCCCCCCCCCCCCCCCCCCCCCCCCCCCCCCCCCCCCCCCCCCCCCCCCCCCCCCCCCCCCCCCCCCCCCCCCCCCCCCCCCCCCCCCCCCCCCCCCCCCCCCCCCCCCCCCCCCCCCCCCCCCCCCCCCCCCCCCCCCCCCCCCCCCCCCCCCCCCCCCCCCCCCCCCCCCCCCCCCCCCCCCCCCCCCCCCCCCCCCCCCCCCCCCCCCCCCCCCCCCCCCCCCCCCCCCCCCCCCCCCCCCCCCCCCCCCCCCCCCCCCCCCCCCCCCCCCCCCCCCCCCCCCCCCCCCCCCCCCCCCCCCCCCCCCCCCCCCCCCCCCCCCCCCCCCCCCCCCCCCCCCCCCCCCCCCCCCCCCCCCCCCCCCCCCCCCCCCCCCCCCCCCCCCCCCCCCCCCCCCCCCCCCCCCCCCCCCCCCCCCCCCCCCCCCCCCCCCCCCCCCCCCCCCCCCCCCCCCCCCCCCCCCCCCCCCCCCCCCCCCCCCCCCCCCCCCCCCCCCCCCCCCCCCCCCCCCCCCCCCCCCCCCCCCCCCCCCCCCCCCCCCCCCCCCCCCCCCCCCCCCCCCCCCCCCCCCCCCCCCCCCCCCCCCCCCCCCCCCCCCCCCCCCCCCCCCCCCCCCCCCCCCCCCCCCCCCCCCCCCCCCCCCCCCCCCCCCCCCCCCCCCCCCCCCCCCCCCCCCCCCCCCCCCCCCCCCCCCCCCCCCCCCCCCCCCCCCCCCCCCCCCCCCCCCCCCCCCCCCCCCCCCCCCCCCCCCCCCCCCCCCCCCCCCCCCCCCCCCCCCCCCCCCCCCCCCCCCCCCCCCCCCCCCCCCCCCCCCCCCCCCCCCCCCCCCCCCCCCCCCCCCCCCCCCCCCCCCCCCCCCCCCCCCCCCCCCCCCCCCCCCCCCCCCCCCCCCCCCCCCCCCCCCCCCCCCCCCCCCCCCCCCCCCCCCCCCCCCCCCCCCCCCCCCCCCCCCCCCCCCCCCCCCCCCCCCCCCCCCCCCCCCCCCCCCCCCCCCCCCCCCCCCCCCCCCCCCCCCCCCCCCCCCCCCCCCCCCCCCCCCCCCCCCCCCCCCCCCCCCCCCCCCCCCCCCCCCCCCCCCCCCCCCCCCCCCCCCCCCCCCCCCCCCCCCCCCCCCCCCCCCCCCCCCCCCCCCCCCCCCCCCCCCCCCCCCCCCCCCCCCCCCCCCCCCCCCCCCCCCCCCCCCCCCCCCCCCCCCCCCCCCCCCCCCCCCCCCCCCCCCCCCCCCCCCCCCCCCCCCCCCCCCCCCCCCCCCCCCCCCCCCCCCCCCCCCCCCCCCCCCCCCCCCCCCCCCCCCCCCCCCCCCCCCCCCCCCCCCCCCCCCCCCCCCCCCCCCCCCCCCCCCCCCCCCCCCCCCCCCCCCCCCCCCCCCCCCCCCCCCCCCCCCCCCCCCCCCCCCCCCCCCCCCCCCCCCCCCCCCCCCCCCCCCCCCCCCCCCCCCCCCCCCCCCCCCCCCCCCCCCCCCCCCCCCCCCCCCCCCCCCCCCCCCCCCCCCCCCCCCCCCCCCCCCCCCCCCCCCCCCCCCCCCCCCCCCCCCCCCCCCCCCCCCCCCCCCCCCCCCCCCCCCCCCCCCCCCCCCCCCCCCCCCCCCCCCCCCCCCCCCCCCCCCCCCCCCCCCCCCCCCCCCCCCCCCCCCCCCCCCCCCCCCCCCCCCCCCCCCCCCCCCCCCCCCCCCCCCCCCCCCCCCCCCCCCCCCCCCCCCCCCCCCCCCCCCCCCCCCCCCCCCCCCCCCCCCCCCCCCCCCCCCCCCCCCCCCCCCCCCCCCCCCCCCCCCCCCCCCCCCCCCCCCCCCCCCCCCCCCCCCCCCCCCCCCCCCCCCCCCCCCCCCCCCCCCCCCCCCCCCCCCCCCCCCCCCCCCCCCCCCCCCCCCCCCCCCCCCCCCCCCCCCCCCCCCCCCCCCCCCCCCCCCCCCCCCCCCCCCCCCCCCCCCCCCCCCCCCCCCCCCCCCCCCCCCCCCCCCCCCCCCCCCCCCCCCCCCCCCCCCCCCCCCCCCCCCCCCCCCCCCCCCCCCCCCCCCCCCCCCCCCCCCCCCCCCCCCCCCCCCCCCCCCCCCCCCCCCCCCCCCCCCCCCCCCCCCCCCCCCCCCCCCCCCCCCCCCCCCCCCCCCCCCCCCCCCCCCCCCCCCCCCCCCCCCCCCCCCCCCCCCCTCTTTCTAGCATTTGATCAATGAAGGTAAGGGGTAATGATCTTTTTTAGTAGCCTTATTTAATTTGCAGAAATCAATTACCATCCTATAACCTGTAATAATTCTTTGCATAATCAATTCATCTTTATCATTAGGAACGACAGTAATACCTCCCTTCTTAGGAACACAATGGACATGACTTACCCACTGACTATCAGCAACGGGATAAATTATACCTGCCTCAAGGAGCTTCAGTATTTCTTTTCTTACCACTTCTTTCATCTTAGGATTCAGCCATCGTTGATGATCAATAACTGGTTTGGCATCTTTCTCCAAATTTATTTTGTGTTGACTGATACGTCTCCAACGTATCTATAATTTTTGATTGCTCCATGCTATATTATCTACTGTTTTGGACATTATTGGGCTTTATTATCCACTTTTATATTATTTTTGGGACTAACCTATTAACCGGATGCCCAGCCCAGATTTGCTCTTTTTTGCCTATTTTAGGGTTTCGAAGAAAAGGAATATCAAACGGAGTCCAAATGGAATGAAACCTTCGGGAACGTGATTTTCTCACCGAACATGATCCAGGAGACTTGGACCTTACGTCAAGAAACAAAGGAGGAGGCCACGAGGTAGGGGGGCGCACCTACCCCCCAGGCGCGCCCTCCACCCTCGTGGGGCCCTGTTGCTCCACCGACGTACTCCTTCCTCCTATATATACCTACGTACCCCCAAACGATTAGATACGGAGCCAAAACCCTAATTCCACCGCTGCAACCTTCTGTATCCATGAGATCCCATCTTGGGGCCTGTTTCGGAGCTCCGCCGGAGGGGGCATCCATCACGGAGGGCTTCTACATCAACACCATAGCCTCTCCGATGAAGTGTGAGTAGTTTATCTCAGACCTTCGGGTCCATAGTTATTAGCTAGACGGCTTCTTCTCTCTTTTTGGATCTCAATACAAAGTTCTCCCCTCTCTTGTGGAGATCTATTCGATGTAATCTTCCTTTTGCGGTGTGTTTGTTGAGACCGATGAATCCCCCCCCCCCCCCCCCCCCCCCCCCCCCCCCCCCCCCCCCCCCCCCCCCCCCCCCCCCCCCCCCCCCCCCCCCCCCCCCCCCCCCCCCCCCCCCCCCCCCCCCCCCCCCCCCCCCCCCCCCCCCCCCCCCCCCCCCCCCCCCCCCCCCCCCCCCCCCCCCCCCCCCCCCCCCCCCCCCCCCCCCCCCCCCCCCCCCCCCCCCCCCCCCCCCCCCCCCCCCCCCCCCCCCCCCCCCCCCCCCCCCCCCCCCCCCCCCCCCCCCCCCCCCCCCCCCCCCCCCCCCCCCCCCCCCCCCCCCCCCCCCCCCCCCCCCCCCCCCCCCCCCCCCCCCCCCCCCCCCCCCCCCCCCCCCCCCCCCCCCCCCCCCCCCCCCCCCCCCCCCCCCCCCCCCCCCCCCCCCCCCCCCCCCCCCCCCCCCCCCCCCCCCCCCCCCCCCCCCCCCCCCCCCCCCCCCCCCCCCCCCCCCCCCCCCCCCCCCCCCCCCCCCCCCCCCCCCCCCCCCCCCCCCCCCCCCCCCCCCCCCCCCCCCCCCCCCCCCCCCCCCCCCCCCCCCCCCCCCCCCCCCCCCCCCCCCCCCCCCCCCCCCCCCCCCCCCCCCCCCCCCCCCCCCCCCCCCCCCCCCCCCCCCCCCCCCCCCCCCCCCCCCCCCCCCCCCCCCCCCCCCCCCCCCCCCCCCCCCCCCCCCCCCCCCCCCCCCCCCCCCCCCCCCCCCCCCCCCCCCCCCCCCCCCCCCCCCCCCCCCCCCCCCCCCCCCCCCCCCCCCCCCCCCCCCCCCCCCCCCCCCCCCCCCCCCCCCCCCCCCCCCCCCCCCCCCCCCCCCCCCCCCCCCCCCCCCCCCCCCCCCCCCCCCCCCCCCCCCCCCCCCCCCCCCCCCCCCCCCCCCCCCCCCCCCCCCCCCCCCCCCCCCCCCCCCCCCCCCCCCCCCCCCCCCCCCCCCCCCCCCCCCCCCCCCCCCCCCCCCCTAAATTCCATTGATTTTTATGCGTGGACAATTATTTGGATTTTATATTTATATGAATTATTTTTCAAAATAGTTTGAATGTGAATCGATATTTCGGGATTAAAAATAGTTGACCGCACCAAAATATGCAAAAAATTCATATACTTTTTAACCGTGGCCACAATATGGTGTGTAATGCTAACAAAAAGAAGATGGGCTCCAAAAAAATTCTTAAGAATTAGCAAATGGGCTGTACATTATTAGAAATAATGCACACGAGAGCAGTGACTGTTGGATGTCCATCCAACGGCTGTCGTGCTTCTTCAATCTATGCTTTTCCTGCTCCAGCCGCTCAAACAAGCGCCGGCGGGACTGCCTGCTCCCTCCTCCCGCGGCCGGCTATGCTGCCGCGCAGGCCTCACCGCCCCACTGTACTCCCATCGCTGGCCTAGCCATCCCTCTACTCACCCACACCTGCTGTTATTCTCCGGCGACGGCAGACGAACCAGTAAACCCTCGTACAGTCGTACTCCCCTCCGCGTGGGAAACAACTACCGAGTTTTCCCTGCCTCCGTGTTGTTCCCTTCCTAGGCCTCGTCGTCGTCCACCGCCCTGGTGCTCTTGGCGCAGCCTGGTCAACGTGGTCAATGACCGACATGCATCTGAAGTGGACTGTACGTGGAGAGGCTGACAGCTGGGTCCACGGCCGCACACAAGGAAATGCCTCCTTATTACGCTCAAAATAATGATTCCTCCACCTGACAGCTAGGACCCACGGGAAGGGCTTCTGTATTTCGCGGAAAAAACGTTCCCCCCGCTGACAGGTCGGACCCACCAGCTATATCTTCGCACGCAAGGAAATGCATCCTTATGACGCACAAAAAAATGAATACCCCCTGCTAGCTGGGACCCACCATAGTGGGTGGCTGACTTGTGGGCCTACTAAGTTGACGGGGACAGAGGGCTTTGTCAACTTAGTCAATATGAACGATTCTAGCTCCAGTGACCGTACGATGTCCATCCAACGGCCATAGTGCTTCTTCAACCTCTGGTCTTATTGCTCCAGCCGCCCAAAGCAGCGCCGGTCGTGCCGCCTACTCCTGCCTCCCGTGGCTGGCTGTGCTGCCGCGGAGGCCTCACCTCCCCCATACTACTCCCACCGCTGGCCAGGCCGTCCCTCCACTCACCCACACCCCCTGTTATTCTACGGCGACGGCAGCCTCACATTACAGCCGAACCAGTGAACCCTCGTACTCCTCTCCGCGTGGGCATCCACTGCCGCGTCTTCCCCGGCTCCGTGTCGTCCCCTTCCTAGGCCTCGCCGTCGTCCACTGCCTTGGTGCTCTTGGCACGGCGTGGTCAATGTGGTCAACGACCGACTTCCATCGGAAGAGTACTGTACGTGGAGAGGCTGACAGCTGGGTCCACGGCCGCAGCTGGGTCCACGGCCACAGCCCAGTTTTTTTGTGATTTGCCAAGTAAGTCGCTTTGTCAGGCCTGTTGGGCTGCAAATCTTTCAAGACGAGGAGAGCTTCATTCGGCTGGCCGAGAAAATGACCTATCAGTAATGAGAAATGGGCTGTACATTTTTAAAACACATCAAACCGGCAATTAGTTTCAAATTTCTTTTTTTTCATTTCAAGATTTTAAATTGCATTGATTTTTATGCATGGACAATTTGTTGGATTTTATATTGATATACATTTATTTTTAAAATCAGTTTGAATGTGACTCAAAATTTCAGGATTAAAAACAGTTCGGACCGCACCGAAATATGCAAAATTTCGTATAATTTTTTAACCGTGGCCACAATATGGGCTGTAATGCTAACAAAAAGAATATGGGCTCCTAAAAAAAAGGTTGACACACAAGTAGTGACTGTTGGATTTCCATCCAACGGCCATCGTGCTTCTTCAATCTCTGCTCTTCCTGCTCCAGCCGCTCAAACAAGCGCCGGCGGGACTGCCTGCTCCCTCCTCCCCGCGGCCGGCTGTGCTGCCACACAGGACTCACCGCCCCACCGTACTCCCATCGCTGGCCTAGCCATCCCTCTACTCACCCACACCTGCTGTTATTCTCCGGCGACGACAGACGAACCAGTAAACCCTCGTACAATCGTACTCCCCTCCGCGTGGGAAACAACTGCCGAGTCTTCCCTGCCTCTGTGTCGTTCCCTTCCTAGGCCTCACCATCGTCCACCGCCCTGGTGCTCTCGGCGCGGCCTGGTCAACGTGGTCAACGACCGACATGAATCTGAAGTGGACTGTACGTGGAGAGGCTGACAGCTGGGTCCACGGCCGCACACAAGGAAATGCCTCCTTATTACGCGCAAATTAATGATTCCTCCACCTGACATCTGGGACCCACCGAAAGGGCCTCTGTATTTCGCGAAAAAAATGTTACCGCCACTGACAGCTTGGACCCACCAGCTATATCTTCGCACGCAAGGAACCCCCCCCCCCCCCCCCCCCCCCCCCCCCCCCCCCCCCCCCCCCCCCCCCCCCCCCCCCCCCCCCCCCCCCCCCCCCCCCCCCCCCCCCCCCCCCCCCCCCCCCCCCCCCCCCCCCCCCCCCCCCCCCCCCCCCCCCCCCCCCCCCCCCCCCCCCCCCCCCCCCCCCCCCCCCCCCCCCCCCCCCCCCCCCCCCCCCCCCCCCCCCCCCCCCCCCCCCCCCCCCCCCCCCCCCCCCCCCCCCCCCCCCCCCCCCCCCCCCCCCCCCCCCCCCCCCCCCCCCCCCCCCCCCCCCCCCCCCCCCCCCCCCCCCCCCCCCCCCCCCCCCCCCCCCCCCCCCCCCCCCCCCCCCCCCCCCCCCCCCCCCCCCCCCCCCCCCCCCCCCCCCCCCCCCCCCCCCCCCCCAGCTGAGTATGGGGCCTTGCTCCACGGTCTTTGGATGGCTAAGGAGATGAACTTAACCCGGGTTAGGTGCTTCGGCGACTCAGATTTGGTGGCTCGGCAAGTCTCTGGTACTTGGGATTCTAAGGATCCACTCATGGGGGCTTATCGATGAGAGGTGGACGTTATTGCTGGTCACTTCAAAGATTATCAAGTTGAGCACATTGATCGGAGGAAAAATGAAGCAGCAGATGCTTTAAGTCGGTTGGGTTCTCAATGTAAGCCGGTGCCACCTAATGTTTTTCTTGACGTCTTACATAACCTGTCGTGGGTTTGTCATGGCAGATGTCCTTGTGAAAGGACTTAGTTATGGAGCCATCGGAACGGGTTAGCTTAAAGGGGTTAAACCGGACAAGGGGACACAGGAGTTTATACTAGTTCGGCCCCTTCGATGAAGGTAAAAGCCTACGTCTAGTTATGATTGGTGTTGCTAGGGTTTTGATGGCCAGGGAGCGAATCCGCTTTGTCTGGCTCTCGAGTTGTTGTCGTCTTTTCCTAAACCGCGGCCGGGTCGTCCCTTTATATACATAGGTTGACGCCCGCCGGGCTACAGAGTCCCGAGGCTGGTTATAAACGTATCTAGTTCGGCCTCTCTCTTTCTATCTTACTATACAAGTTATATGACTAGGCCGGTTTACATTTACATACTGTAACTCGCCTTTGGGCCCTCCGTAAAGCGCCAGCATCTTTACATCTTCATGGGCTTCTAGTCTTCAAAGAGTCAACCCGGCTACATAAGGCCGGTTTACCTCCAGTAGTAATATCCCCAACATTAGGCCCCAGATTGGTTTGAACTTGTTCATGTCAATCTTCCACACTTTAGAAAAAATCTTCTCTCTTGTCTTCATTTTTGATCTTGTAAACCGCCGTGACGTCATACTTCAAAATTACGATAAACCGTCATGACGTCATCCATCCGTTGATATCGGAGATTTCCTTCATTTAATATATATCCAGTTATCGAGGCGACACCTTTATTAACTTATCCATTTTTTTGGACTCCTCGATTCCCGCACTTGCCGTTTTTCACTTCGCCTTATAAATAGGACCGAGGGGTCATTTTCACCGTTTCCCCCCGTGCCTCTTCGCATCGTCTTCCTCGCGCCGCTCAGCCTCTGGAACTCCGCCGCCACCATCAACCGCCGTCTCTGCTCCGACCTCGGCCGCTCCATCGCCCTGAACGCACCAGAGAACTGCGACACCCTTCCGCTTCCTTACTAGCCCCCCCCCCCCCCCCCCCCCCCCCCCCCCCCCCCCCCCCCCCCGAAGTTCATCAGTGCTATTCTTCCCTGTTCTTCCTTTAATAGATGGACACTTCATGCTTGATGCATCTCTTGCCGTAGCTTACCTACCATGGTCATCACAAATCCTTATGCGCAAAGAACTGATCTAGTCTGTCAAAAATTGCTTCAGTTCTGCACCCCTTCAAGATCCAATTATTTTTGCTTTTCTGTCTTAGCTTTAGATCCAAAAGTTTTATACATCACTGTGAGATCTGTTTCTATGTTCCTGTGAGATCCGTTTCTCCTCGCACCAATATAAGCGGTTTAACATTGTATAAATAGTCTATGCCATTAGCCCTCTGATAAACCGGAAGAGCATGTTACCTTCACAATTATGCTCCGGTTTAACAGTGTCTGATCAACCCTGTGCTAGCATTACCTTTCTCTCTCATTATACTAGTCTCCGGGTTGTACCATTTATCATATCAGTATGTTTCTTACTCCCTTGTCTCTTGTGTATAATCATGCGTAATTTATAAACCCCCCCCCCCCCCCCCCCCCCCCCCCCCCCCCCCCCCCCCCCCCCCCCCCCCCCCCCCCCCCCCCCCCCCCCCTGAAGATTAGAAGCCCATGAAGATGTAAAGATGATGGCGCTTTACGGAGGGCCCAAAGGCGGGTTACAGTCTGTAAATGTAAACCGGCCTAGTCATGTAACTTGTATAGTAAGATAGAAAGAGAGAGGCCGAACCGGATACGTTTATAAACCGGCCCCCCCCCCCCCCCCCCCCCCCAACCTATGTATATAAAGGGACGACCCGGCCGCGGTTTAGGGACAGACAACAACAACTCGAGAGCCAGACAAAGCGGATTCACTCCCTGGCCTTCGAAACCCTAGCAATACCAATCACAACTAGACATAGGCTTTTACCTTCATCGAAGGGGCCCCCCCCCCCCCCCCCCCCCCCCCCCCCCCCCCCCCCCCCCCCCCCCCCCCCCCCCCCCCCCCCCTTGTCCGGTTTAACCCCTTTAAGCTAACCCGTTGCGATGGCTCCACGACTAAGTCCTTTCACGAGGACATCTGCCGTGACAAACCCACGACACCGCTGGAATCGGGTTGAAATGGAAGGTTGCCTCAGGGGGATTTGTAAAAGCAACGGCGTCTGCCACCTTCATGGATATGTTCTTCATTTTGAAGTGTAGCTCGCAGTTAGTGTTCTCCATGATGTCATCCACGGGGTATCTATCCAGCAATGCATCGCCCGGGGCAGAACCTTCGCTGCTTCTCGACATGGATGGGACGGTGCTATCCAATGCTGGATCATCCGCTAGCTGCTGCCGCTGCTGAGACCCCCTTTGCTGGCTAAGTGAGTCGATCTGCTCCTGCTGCCGCTGGAATTTGACTGCCAAGTCCGCGTGCGCTGATTCAAGGCCTTGAAGGCATTCATAGTCCTGCTTCCTCTGCTCCTCCTCCATCTTCCTCTTCTTCTCCTCCGCAATCTTCCTTCTCGCATGTTTTCTGTAGTCGGTGTTCCAGTCCGAAAACCCCTCATACCACGGAATAACGCCCTTGCCTCGTGTTCTTCCCGGGTGTTCAGGATTTCCTAGGGCACGCGTAAGCTCGTCGTTCTCTCTGTTGGGCTCGAACACCCCAGATCGAGCCTCTTCTATTGCAACAAGTATCTTATCTTCGGCTCCGTTCAGACATGCCTTCTTTGAAACTAAGCCTATCTTCGGGTCCAACTCCCCCCCCCCCCCCCCCCCCCCCCCCCCCCCCCCCCCCCCCCCCCCCCCCCCCCCCCCCCCCCCCCCCCCCCCCCCCCCCCCCCCCCCCCCTTAGGCATTGCCACCGCGTAGCCACCTGGCCCCAGCTTATGGAAGTTATCCTTTTTTGCGGCATTGGCCTTGTTTATTCTCGACTGTTCCTTAGATAATGCCGATTTCTTGAATTTCACGAAATCGTCCCAATGAGAACTTTGCTTCTCTAGTGTTCCCTTGAATACTGAAGTCTTCTTTCCTCCCTTCACGTACTGGTCCCATACACGTTTCTTGTGGTTGTTGAATGCAACTGCCATCTTCCTAAGAGCAGCATCCTTGACTTTCTCCACATCTGCATCTGTGAAATGATCTGGCCCCCCCCCCCCCCCCCCCCCCCCCCCCCCCCCCCCCCCCCCCCCCCCCCCCCCCCCCCCCCCCCCCCCCCCCCCCCCCCCCCCCCCCCCCCCCCCCCCCCCCCCCCCCCCCCCCCCCCCCCCCCCCCCCCCCCCCCCCCCCCCCCCCCCCCCCCCCCCCCCCCCCCCCCCCCCCCCCCCCCCCCCCCCCCCCCCCCCCCCCCCCCCCCCCCCCCCCCCCCCCCCCCCCCCCCCCCCCCCCCCCCCCCCCCCCCCCCCCCCCCCCCCCCCCCCCCCCCCCCCCCCCCCCCCCCCCCCCCCCCCCCCCCCCCCCCCCCCCCCCCCCCCCCCCCCCCCCCCCCCCCCCCCCCCCCCCCCCCCCCCCCCCCCCCCCCCCCCCCCCCCCCCCCCCCCCCCCCCCCCCCCCCCCCCCCCCCCCCCCCCCCCCCCCCCCCCCCCCCCCCCCCCCCCCCCCCCCCCCCCCCCCCCCCCCCCCCCCCCCCCCCCCCCCCCCCCCCCCCCCCCCCCCCCCCCCCCCCCCCCCCCCCCCCCCCCCCCCCCCCCCCCCCCCCCCCCCCCCCCCCCCCCCCCCCCCCCCCCCCCCCCCCCCCCCCCCCCCCCCCCCCCCCCCCCCCCCCCCCCCCCCCCCCCCCCCCCCCCCCCCCCCCCCCCCCCCCCCCCCCCCCCCCCCCCCCCCCCCCCCCCCCCCCCCCCCCCCCCCCCCCCCCCCCCCCCCCCCCCCCCCCCCCCCCCCCCCCCCCCCCCCCCCCCCCCCCCCCCCCCCCCCCCCCCCCCCCCCCCCCCCCCCCCCCCCCCCCCCCCCCCCCCCCCCCCCCCCCCCCCCCCCCCCCCCCCCCCCCCCCCCCCCCCCCCCCCCCCCCCCCCCCCCCCCCCCCCCCCCCCCCCCCCCCCCCCCCCCCCCCCCCCCCCCCCCCCCCCCCCCCCCCCCCCCCCCCCCCCCCCCCCCCCCCCCCCCCCCCCCCCCCCCCCCCCCCCCCCCCCCCCCCCCCCCCCCCCCCCCCCCCCCCCCCCCCCCCCCCCCCCCCCCCCCCCCCCCCCCCCCCCCCCCCCCCCCCCCCCCCCCCCCCCCCCCCCCCCCCCCCCCCCCCCCCCCCCCCCCCCCCCCCCCCCCCCCCCCCCCCCCCCCCCCCCCCCCCCCCCCCCCCCCCCCCCCCCCCCCCCCCCCCCCCCCCCCCCCCCCCCCCCCCCCCCCCCCCCCCCCCCCCCCCCCCCCCCCCCCCCCCCCCCCCCCCCCCCCCCCCCCCCCCCCCCCCCCCCCCCCCCCCCCCCCCCCCCCCCCCCCCCCCCCCCCCCCCCCCCCCCCCCCCCCCCCCCCCCCCCCCCCCCCCCCCCCCCCCCCCCCCCCCCCCCCCCCCCCCCCCCCCCCCCCCCCCCCCCCCCCCCCCCCCCCCCCCCCGTTGACCCAAATACCATTAATGAATACACATGGAAAATAGATCCATATCACGCAAAATGTGTAGAGGAAAGCATGCTACAGTTCTTCAAGGAACTCAAATACAATGAAGATATACTACTTCCTTACAACTTCCAGTGAGTCACACTGTCTTGTACTACAAATTCTGTTTTTCCCTACTAGCTATAGCTACATGTTTTTGCTTACATATGCCCGCTTAATTAAGACATGCAAACGTGTGTGCATGCAGATATCACTGGATTTTGTTAATCATTAAAGTTGATGAAGGAACAGTTGAAGTACTAGACTCGCTACTTAAGAAAGCAAGTGACTACACCATCGTGAAGGGGATAGTCAACAGGTAATTTCAATCATTATTAACTATATCTCGGCCTATTTAATTAGTTCGTCATTTCCTGATAACAACTATTTAATAACCCATTTATTCATTTTCTTTGTCGGCGGGCAGGGCTTGGGCAAAGTTCATCAGGGTCACTCCAGGCCCATGGAAACAAAGTCTGAAATGGTATCGACCCAAGGTAAGTAATTAAGTAGTACTAGCTAGCTGCCATCTCTTTAATTATCATGCTTGATTAATTATTATCTGATCAAAATTCCATTCTCGTAAAGGCCCTGAAGCAGGCGCCGGGGAATGATCTATGTGCATACTACGTTTGCGAGAACATTCGCATGATGGCGTCCGAAAGGAGCAAATCTCAAAGACAGGAGTGGGTACGATATCGATTGTCAGAACACTATTCACAATTTTTACACCATTATCGATATCTAGTCACACAACTAATACACATGCATATTGATCTCCTTCTTAACAGTTCAAAGAGGTGCGGGACAAGCTCCTAGCACAGGACCGCATAGAAGCAATTCAAGAGGAAATAGCGGGATTTTTGCTCGACCAGGTCATAGATCCCAAAGGAGAATACTATTACCCGCTACCGCCCCCATGAACCACTTCCAATTGTTATCGTGCTCCGAAGGCCCCCCCCCCCCCCCCCCCCCCCCCCCCCCCCCCCCCCCCCCCCCCCCCCCCCCCCCCCCCCCCCCCCCCCCCCCCCCCCCCCCCCCCCCCCCCCCCCCCCCCCCCCCCCCCCCCCCCCCCCCCCCCCCCCCCCCCCCCCCCCCCCCCCCCCCCCCCCCCCCCCCCCCCCCCCCCCCCCCCCCCCCCCCCCCCCCCCCCCCCCCCCCCCCCCCCCCCCCCCCCCCCCCCCCCCCCCCCCCCCCCCCCCCCCCCCCCCCCCCCCCCCCCCCCCCCCCCCCCCCCCCCCCCCCCCCCCCCCCCCCCCCCCCCCCCCCCCCCCCCCCCCCCCCCCCCCCCCCCCCCCCCCCCCCCCCCCCCCCCCCCCCCCCCCCCCCCCCCCCCCCCCCCCCCCCCCCCCCCCCCCCCCCCCCCCCCCCCCCCCCCCCCCCCCCCCCCCCCCCCCCCCCCCCCCCCCCCCCCCCCCCCCCCCCCCCCCCCCCCCCCCCCCCCCCCCCCCCCCCCCCCCCCCCCCCCCCCCCCCCCCCCCCCCCCCCCCCCCCCCCCCCCCCCCCCCCCCCCCCCCCCCCCCCCCCCCCCCCCCCCCCCCCCCCCCCCCCCCCCCCCCCCCCCCCCCCCCCCCCCCCCCCCCCCCCCCCCCCCCCCCCCCCCCCCCCCCCCCCCCCCCCCCCCCCCCCCCCCCCCCCCCCCCCCCCCCCCCCCCCCCCCCCCCCCCCCCCCCCCCCCCCCCCCCCCCCCCCCCCCCCCCCCCCCCCCCCCCCCCCCCCCCCCCCCCCCCCCCCCCCCCCCCCCCCCCCCCCCCCCCCCCCCCCCCCCCCCCCCCCCCCCCCCCCCCCCCCCCCCCCCCCCCCCCCCCCCCCCCCCCCCCCCCCCCCCCCCCCCCCCCCCCCCCCCCCCCCCCCCCCCCCCCCCCCCCCCCCCCCCCCCCCCCCCCCCCCCCCCCCCCCCCCCCCCCCCCCCCCCCCCCCCCCCCCCCCCCCCCCCCCCCCCCCCCCCCCCCCCCCCCCCCCCCCCCCCCCCCCCCCCCCCCCCCCCCCCCCCCCCCCCCCCCCCCCCCCCCCCCCCCCCCCCCCCCCCCCCCCCCCCCCCCCCCCCCCCCCCCCCCCCCCCCCCCCCCCCCCCCCCCCCCCCCCCCCCCCCCCCCCCCCCCCCCCCCCCCCCCCCCCCCCCCCCCCCCCCCCCCCCCCCCCCCCCCCCCCCCCCCCCCCCCCCCCCCCCCCCCCCCCCCCCCCCCCCCCCCCCCCCCCCCCCCCCCCCCCCCCCCCCCCCCCCCCCCCCCCCCCCCCCCCCCCCCCCCCCCCCCCCCCCCCCCCCCCCCCCCCCCCCCCCCCCCCCCCCCCCCCCCCCCCCCCCCCCCCCCCCCCCCCCCCCCCCCCCCCCCCCCCCCCCCCCCCCCCCCCCCCCCCCCCCCCCCCCCCCCCCCCCCCCCCCCCCCCCCCCCCCCCCCCCCCCCCCCCCCCCCCCCCCCCCCCCCCCCCCCCCCCCCCCCCCCCCCCCCCCCCCCCCCCCCCCCCCCCCCCCCCCCCCCCCCCCCCCCCCCCCCCCCCCCCCCCCCCCCCCCCCCCCCCCCCCCCCCCCCCCCCCCCCCCCCCCCCCCCCCCCCCCCCCCCCCCCCCCCCCCCCCCCCCCCCCCCCCCCCCCCCCCCCCCCCCCCCCCCCCCCCCCCCCCCCCCCCCCCCCCCCCCCCCCCCCCCCCCCCCCCCCCCCCCCCCCCCCCCCCCCCCCCCCCCCCCCCCCCCCCCCCCCCCCCCCCCCCCCCCCCCCCCCCCCCCCCCCCCCCCCCCCCCCCCCCCCCCCCCCCCCCCCCCCCCCCCCCCCCCCCCCCCCCCCCCCCCCCCCCCCCCCCCCCCCCCCCCCCCCCCCCCCCCCCCCCCCCCCCCCCCCCCCCCCCCCCCCCCCCCCCCCCCCCCCCCCCCCCCCCCCCCCCCCCCCCCCCCCCCCCCCCCCCCCCCCCCCCCCCCCCCCCCCCCCCCCCCCCCCCCCCCCCCCCCCCCCCCCCCCCCCCCCCCCCCCCCCCCCCCCCCCCCCCCCCCCCCCCCCCCCCCCCCCCCCCCCCCCCCCCCCCCCCCCCCCCCCCCCCCCCCCCCCCCCCCCCCCCCCCCCCCCCCCCCCCCCCCCCCCCCCCCCCCCCCCCCCCCCCCCCCCCCCCCCCCCCCCCCCCCCCCCCCCCCCCCCCCCCCCCCCCCCCCCCCCCCCCCCCCCCCCCCCCCCCCCCCCCCCCCCCCCCCCCCCCCCCCCCCCCCCCCCCCCCCCCCCCCCCCCCCCCCCCCCCCCCCCCCCCCCCCCCCCCCCCCCCCCCCCCCCCCCCCCCCCCCCCCCCCCCCCCCCCCCCCCCCCCCCCCCCCCCCCCCCCCCCCCCCCCCCCCCCCCCCCCCCCCCCCCCCCCCCCCCCCCCCCCCCCCCCCCCCCCCCCCCCCCCCCCCCCCCCCCCCCCCCCCCCCCCCCCCCCCCCCCCCCCCCCCCCCCCCCCCCCCCCCCCCCCCCCCCCCCCCCCCCCCCCCCCCCCCCCCCCCCCCCCCCCCCCCCCCCCCCCCCCCCCCCCCCCCCCCCCCCCCCCCCCCCCCCCCCCCCCCCCCCCCCCCCCCCCCCCCCCCCCCCCCCCCCCCCCCCCCCCCCCCCCCCCCCCCCCCCCCCCCCCCCCCCCCCCCCCCCCCCCCCCCCCCCCCCCCCCCCCCCCCCCCCCCCCCCCCCCCCCCCCCCCCCCCCCCCCCCCCCCCCCCCCCCCCCCCCCCCCCCCCCCCCCCCCCCCCCCCCCCCCCCCCCCCCCCCCCCCCCCCCCCCCCCCCCCCCCCCCCCCCCCCCCCCCCCCCCCCCCCCCCCCCCCCCCCCCCCCCCCCCCCCCCCCCCCCCCCCCCCCCCCCCCCCCCCCCCCCCCCCCCCCCCCCCCCCCCCCCCCCCCCCCCCCCCCCCCCCCCCCCCCCCCCCCCCCCCCCCCCCCCCCCCCCCCCCCCCCCCCCCCCCCCCCCCCCCCCCCCCCCCCCCCCCCCCCCCCCCCCCCCCCCCCCCCCCCCCCCCCCCCCCCCCCCCCCCCCCCCCCCCCCCCCCCCCCCCCCCCCCCCCCCCCCCCCCCCCCCCCCCCCCCCCCCCCCCCCCCCCCCCCCCCCCCCCCCCCCCCCCCCCCCCCCCCCCCCCCCCCCCCCCCCCCCCCCCCCCCCCCCCCCCCCCCCCCCCCCCCCCCCCCCCCCCCCCCCCCCCCCCCCCCCCCCCCCCCCCCCCCCCCCCCCCCCCCCCCCCCCCCCCCCCCCCCCCCCCCCCCCCCCCCCCCCCCCCCCCCCCCCCCCCCCCCCCCCCCCCCCCCCCCCCCCCCCCCCCCCCCCCCCCCCCCCCCCCCCCCCCCCCCCCCCCCCCCCCCCCCCCCCCCCCCCCCCCCCCCCCCCCCCCCCCCCCCCCCCCCCCCCCCCCCCCCCCCCCCCCCCCCCCCCCCCCCCCCCCCCCCCCCCCCCCCCCCCCCCCCCCCCCCCCCCCCCCCCCCCCCCCCCCCCCCCCCCCCCCCCCCCCCCCCCCCCCCCCCCCCCCCCCCCCCCCCCCCCCCCCCCCCCCCCCCCCCCCCCCCCCCCCCCCCCCCCCCCCCCCCCCCCCCCCCCCCCCCCCCCCCCCCCCCCCCCCCCCCCCCCCCCCCCCCCCCCCCCCCCCCCCCCCCCCCCCCCCCCCCCCCCCCCCCCCCCCCCCCCCCCCCCCCCCCCCCCCCCCCCCCCCCCCCCCCCCCCCCCCCCCCCCCCCCCCCCCCCCCCCCCCCCCCCCCCCCCCCCCCCCCCCCCCCCCCCCCCCCCCCCCCCCCCCCCCCCCCCCCCCCCCCCCCCCCCCCCCCCCCCCCCCCCCCCCCCCCCCCCCCCCCCCCCCCCCCCCCCCCCCCCCCCCCCCCCCCCCCCCCCCCCCCCCCCCCCCCCCCCCCCCCCCCCCCCCCCCCCCCCCCCCCCCCCCCCCCCCCCCCCCCCCCCCCCCCCCCCCCCCCCCCCCCCCCCCCCCCCCCCCCCCCCCCCCCCCCCCCCCCCCCCCCCCCCCCCCCCCCCCCCCCCCCCCCCCCCCCCCCCCCCCCCCCCCCCCCCCCCCCCCCCCCCCCCCCCCCCCCCCCCCCCCCCCCCCCCCCCCCCCCCCCCCCCCCCCCCCCCCCCCCCCCCCCCCCCCCCCCCCCCCCCCCCCCCCCCCCCCCCCCCCCCCCCCCCCCCCCCCCCCCCCCCCCCCCCCCCCCCCCCCCCCCCCCCCCCCCCCCCCCCCCCCCCCCCCCCCCCCCCCCCCCCCCATTTGTCGAGTGCGTCTTTATTGTATAGCTGAAAAAGTTCTGAATACTCAACGACCACAGCTTTCTTATGGTAGTAATGCTCTTCGTTGACATTCACCATGAGGGACTCTCGATTGGAAATCTTGGTAATGTCCATGTACCATTGATGCAATGCATACATTCTCGTTGGGAGCTTATTAACCTCCTCTGGCTCGACCAAAGGTTGGCCCCAGGCATATTTCCATTTTATTTCCTCCTCTCTAGTCGGAGACATGGGCTCGATATCGAGGAGTTGTCCAACAGTGATCCCGATCGATTCAGCCTGCGCAATATGCTCCTCGGTTATTACCACATCGCCCAGCTCGGGAACGTTAACGGTTTGCCCACAATAATATTGGGTGCGCCTACTCTCATGTGTTGTTGGCATAACAAGCGGGGGGATTGATTGCGCCGCCTGTTCTCCCAGCTGGGGAATGGTTTTACCGCAATTTTTGCCAGCTGATTTGCTCGAGCTCAAGCTCGCCTCTTTCTGTATACGTGCTCGATTTAACTTCCTGAGGGGGGGGGGGGGGGGGGGGGGGGGGGGGGGGGGGGGGGGGGGGGGGGGGGGGGGGGGGGGGGGGGGGGGGGGGGGGGGGGGGGGGGGGGGGGGGGGGGGGGGGGGGGGGGGGGGGGGGGGGGGGGGGGGGGGGGGGGGGGGGGGGGGGGGGGGGGGGGGGGGGGGGGGGGGGGGGGGGGGGGGGGGGGGGGGGGGGGGGGGGGGGGGGGGGGGGGGGGGGGGGGGGGGGGGGGGGGGGGGGGGGGGGGGGGGGGGGGGGGGGGGGGGGGGGGGGGGGGGGGGGGGGGGGGGGGGGGGGGGGGGGGGGGGGGGGGGGGGGGGGGGGGGGGGGGGGGGGGGGGGGGGGGGGGGGGGGGGGGGGGGGGGGGGGGGGGGGGGGGGGGGGGGGGGGGGGGGGGGGGGGGGGGGGGGGGGGGGGGGGGGGGGGGGGGGGGGGGGGGGGGGGGGGGGGGGGGGGGGGGGGGGGGGGGGGGGGGGGGGGGGGGGGGGGGGGGGGGGGGGGGGGGGGGGGGGGGGGGGGGGGGGGGGGGGGGGGGGGGGGGGGGGGGGGGGGGGGGGGGGGGGGGGGGGGGGGGGGGGGGGGGGGGGGGGGGGGGGGGGGGGGGGGGGGGGGGGGGGGGGGGGGGGGGGGGGGGGGGGGGGGGGGGGGGGGGGGGGGGGGGGGGGGGGGGGGGGGGGGGGGGGGGGGGGGGGGGGGGGGGGGGGGGGGGGGGGGGGGGGGGGGGGGGGGGGGGGGGGGGGGGGGGGGGGGGGGGGGGGGGGGGGGGGGGGGGGGGGGGGGGGGGGGGGGGGGGGGGGGGGGGGGGGGGGGGGGGGGGGGGGGGGGGGGGGGGGGGGGGGGGGGGGGGGGGGGGGGGGGGGGGGGGGGGGGGGAAGGATGAGGTGACGATGCGCGTGGGAAATGGTTCCAAAGTCGATGTGATCGCCGTCGGTACGCTACCTCTACATCTACCTTCAGGATTAGTTTTAGACCTAAATAATTGTTATTTGGTGCCAGCGTTGAGCATGAACATTATATCTGGATCTTGTTTGATGCGAGACGATTATTTATTTAAATCAGAGAATAATGGTTGTTCTATTTATATGAGTAATATCTTTTATGGTCATACACCCTTGATGAGTGGTCTATTTTTACTAAATCTTAATAGTAGTGATACACATGTTCATAGTATTGAAGCCAAAAGATGCAGAGTTGATAATGATAGTGCAACTTATTTGTGGCACTGCCGTTTAGGTCATATTGGTGTAAAGCGCATGAAAAAACTCCATTCTGATGGACTTTTGGAATCACTTGATTATGAATCACTTGGTACTTGCGAACCATGCCTCATGGGCAAGATGACTAAAACTCCATTCTCCGGAACAATGGAGCGAGCAACAGAGTTATTGGAAATCATACATACTGATGTATGTGGTCCAATGAACATTGAAGCTCGCTACGGACATCGTTATTTTCTCACCTTCACAGATGATTTGAGCAGATATGGGTATATCTACTTAATGAAACATAAGTCTGAAATATTTGAAAAGTTCAAAGAATTTCAGAGTGAAGTGGAAAATCATCGTAACAAGAAAATCAAGTTTCTACGATTTGATCGTGGAGGTGTATATTTGAGTTATGAGTTTGGACTTCATTTGAAACAATGCGGAATAGTTTCGCAACTCACGCCACCTAGAACACCACAATGTAATGGTGTGTGCGAACATCGTAACCGCACTTTATTAGATATGGTGCGATCTATGATGTCTCTCACTGATTTACCGCTATCATTTTGGGGTTATACTTTAGAGACGGCTGCATTCACGTTAAGTACACTAGTGCAGAACCGGGCAATAGCACCAGTTCGTAAGGCCCTTTAGTGCCGGTTCCATAACCGGCACTAAAGTGTGGGCACTAAAGGCCCCCCCTTTAGTACCGGTTCAGCACGAACCATGCTAAAGGGCAACCACGTGGCACGAGCCAGCTCCGGGGGCCGGGAGCCCTTTAGTACCGGTTGGTAACACCAACCGATACTAAAATGTTTGGGGGGTTTTTGGTTTTATGATTTCTTTTTCATTTAATTTTGTGTTTTCCATTTTAATTCTTTTTTGTTTGCTGGTATTTTATGATACTACACATTGTACACGTTATGCACACATATATATATAAATAGAATTTCTAGTAGAACCAATCATATATATATATCATCAATGTCTCACAAACCACCATATTAATTCACACATACACACATGTATAGCTATATACAATTTCTCCTACATATGCATGTTGCCTTTGGAGCCAGTGGCATTAGCCTAATTGGTGCCTTCGGAGCACGATGACAATTGGAAGTGGTTCATGACCTGGTCGATGGGGGCGGTAGCGGGTAATAGTATTCTCCCTTCGGATTTATGACCTGGTCGAGCAAAAATCCCGCTATTTCCTCTTGAAGTGCTTCTACACGCTCCGTTTCTAGGAGCTTGTCCCGCACCTCTGTGAACTGTTAAGAAGGAGATCAATATGCATGTGTATTAGTTGTGTGACTAGATATCGATAATGGTGTAAAAATTGTGAATAGTGTTCTGACAAGCGTACCCATTCCTGTCTTTGAGATCTGCTCCTTTCGGACGCCATCATGCGAATGTTCTCGCAAACGCAGAATGCACACAGATCAGTCCCCTGCGCCTGCTTCAGGGCCTTTATTACGAGAATGGAATTTAATTTGATCAGATAATAATTAATCAAGCATGATAATTAAAGAGATGGCAGCTAGCTAGCTAGCTAGTACTACTTAATTACTTACCTTGGGTCGAAACCATTTCAGCTGTCGTTTCCATTCGCCTTCCGTGACGCTGATGAACCTTGCCCAAGCCCTGCCCGCCGACAAAGAAAATGAATAAAGGGGTTATTAAATAGTTCATATCATGAAATGACCCCCCCCCCCCCCCCCCCCCCCCCCCCCCCCCCCCCCCCCCCCCCCCCCCCCCCCCCCCCCCCCCCCCCCCCCCCCCCCCCCCCCCCCCCCCCCCCCCCCCCCCCCCCCCCCCCCCCCCCCCCAAATCTGCATGCACACACGTTTGCATGTCTTAATTAAGCGGGCATATGTAAGCAAAAACATGTAGCTAGCTAGTAGGCAAAAACAGAGAATTTGTAGTACAAGAAAGTGTGACTCACTGGAAGTTGTAAGGAAGTAGTATATCTTCATTGTATTTGAGGCGCTTCAAGAACTCTAGCATGCTGTCCTCTACCTGCTTTTCATGATGCTTGTTTATTTTCCATGTGTATTCATTAACGGTGTTTGGGTCAATGAACCCAATGCCATAGCGTCCACCTTTTCTCATTTCATACATCTTCATCCTGCATAATACCACAGAAAAGACCCCCCCCCCCCCCCCCCCCCCCCCCCCCCCCCCCCCCCCCCCCCCCCCCCCCCCCCCCCCCCCCCCCCCCCCCCCCCCCCCCCCCCCCCCCCCCCCCCCCCCCCCCCCCCCCCCCCCCCCCCCCCCCCCCCCCCCCCCCCCCCCCCCCCTGGTAGTAATGATCCTTCTTGACTTGCACCATGAGGGACTCTCGATCGGATCTCTTGGTAATGTCCATGTACCATTGATGCAATTCATACATTCTCGTTGGGAGCTTCTTGACCTCTTCTGGCTTGACCAAAGGTTGGCCCCGGGCATATTTCCGTTTTATTTCCTCCTCTGTAAGCACAGGCATGTCCTCGATCTCGAGGAGTTGTCCAACAGTGATGTTGAGAGTTTCAGCCTGCATTATATGCTCCTGGGTTATTACCACATCGCCCACCTCGGGAACGTAAACTGTTTGCCCACAATAATATTGGGCGCGCGTACTGTCACGTGTTGTTGGCGGCACAACAAGCGCCCCCCCCCCCCCCCCCCCCCCCCCCCCCCCCCCCCCCCCCCCCCCCCCCCCCCCCCCCCCCCCCCCCCCCCCCCCCCCCCCCCCCCCCCCCCCCCCCCCCCCCCCCCCCCCCCCCCCCCCCCCCCCCCCCCCCCCCCCCCCCCCCCCCCCCCCCCCCCCCCCCCCCCCCCCCCCCCCCCCCCCCCCCCCCCCCCCCCCCCCCCCCCCCCCCCCCCCCCCCCCCCCCCCCCCCCCCCCCCCCCCCCCCCCCCCCCCCCCCCCCCCCCCCCCCCCCCCCCCCCCCCCCCCCCCCCCCCCCCCCCCCCCCCCCCCCCCCCCCCCCCCCCCCCCCCCCCCCCCCCCCCCCCCCCCCCCCCCCCCCCCCCCCCCCCCCCCCCCCCCCCCCCCCCCCCCCCCCCCCCCCCCCCCCCCCCCCCCCCCCCCCCCCCCCCCCCCCCCCCCCCCCCCCCCCCCCCCCCCCCAGGAGCGGGAGTCTGCTGACTCGGTGGCGGACTTCGACGAGGAGTCGGGTGACGCGGTGTCGGTGGCCTTCGAAAGATGATGCAATCCTTTCTCCATAGGATGATACGATGTTTGGCATCTCCGAGTGTGTGCTCCTCGTCACCTCCAGGAATGTCAAGCTCTAGCCCCGAATATTGGTCCACCACCTCATCAACCACGACACGAGCATAGCCTGCTGGAATCGGGTTGCAATGGAAGGTTGCATCGGGGGAATTTGTATAAGCAACGCCGTCCGCCACCTTCAAGGATATGTTCTTAATTTTGAAGTGTAGCTCGCAGTTAGTGTTCTCCGCGCCCCCCCCCCCCCCCCCCCCCCCCCCCCCCCCCCCCCCCCCCCCCCCCCCCCCCCCCCCCCCCCCCCCCCCCCCCCCCCCCCCCCCCCCCCCCCCCCCCCCCGACCCCCTTTGCTGGCTAAGTGAGTCGATCTGCTCCTGCTGCCGCTGGAATTTGATTGCCAAGTCCGCGTGCGCTGATTCTAGGCCTTGAAGGCGTTCATAGTCGAGCTTCCTCTGCTCCTCCTCCATCTTCCTCTTCTTCTCCTCCGCAATCTTCTTTCTCGCACGGGTTCTGTAGTCGGCGTTCCAGTCCGAAAACCCCTCATACCACGGAATAGCGCCCATGCCTCGTGTTCTTCCCGGGTGTTCAGGATTTCCCAGGGCACGCGTAAGCTCGTCGTTCTCTCTGTTGGGCTCGAACAACCCGGATCGAGCCTCTTCTATTGCAACAAGTAGCTTATCTTCGGCTCCGTCCAGACATGCCTTCTTGGAAACTTTGCCTGTCTTCGGGTCCAACTCCCCCCATGCGCATAGAACCAAGTCCTGCACCTGGGGGGCCAGCTCAATGTTTCTGGAGTGACACTTGCATCCAGCATCTCTTTCTCAGACTTATCCCACTTAGGCATTCCCACCGCATAGCCACCTGGCCCCAGCTTATGGAACTTATCCTTTTTTGCGGCATTGGCCTTGTTTATTCTTGACCGTTCCTTAGATAATTCTGAATCCTTGAATTTCACGAAATCGTCCCAATGAGCACTTTGATTCTCTAGTGTTCCCTCGAATACTGGAGTCTTCCTTCCTCCCTTGACGTACTTGTCCCATTCACGATTCTTGTGGTTCTTGAATGCAACCGCCATCTTCCTAAGAGCAGCGTCCTTGACTTTCTGCACATCTGCTTCTGTGAAATGATCTGGTAGGGTGAAATGTTCCATGAGAGTATCCCAAAGCAGACTTTTTTGTCTGTCGTCGACAAAAGTAAGATCTGGACGTGGCTTTGCTGGCTCTCTCCATTCTTGAAGGGAGATCGGGAGTTGGTCCTTCACAAGAACTCCGCACTGACGAACGAACTTGTCCGCAATCTTCTTAGGCGCTAATGGCCCCCCCCCCCCCCCCCCCCCCCCCCCCCCCCCCCCCCCCCCCCCCCCCCCCCCCCCCCCCCCCCCCCCCCCCCCCCCCCCCCCCCCCCCCCCCCCCCCCCCCCCCCCCCCCCCCCCCCCCCCCCCCCCCCCCCCCCCCCCCCCCCCCCCCCCCCACCTCGCCGGTCTTTGTTGTTTCAAGATCAACATTTTCTTCGTCATGTTCATAGTTCATGACTTCATCAATTCGGTCGTCGCGATCGAATATCATATCACCCTCCCCGGTGTTGTTTAGATATTCGGAGCCGTCATAATCTTCTTCATTCTGATCATCATCTGGCCCGCGAGGATTGCGTATGATATTGAACAGGGCCTCTTCTCCCTCTCTGCCGGTATTGTCCGCCATAGGTTTTGTTTAACTAATCCAAAAGAAATATATTCAAATTACAATGCATGGATGCAATCAATTAATAAGGAAAAACTGAATCAATCATAGTACATAATAAGCATCATCGAATATAATCTCGAATACGTCGTCTCGAATAATAGATATAATCTCGAATACATCGTCTCGAATAATAGATATAATCTCGAATACATCGTCTCGAATAATAGATATAATATCAAATACATCACTAGCTAGCTAGCTAGCAAGCTAATAAAGATCGAATACTACAGAGTAATCTAGGCCACTCGCGGTTCCTGAGGTGCGGGCGGTGGACACCCCCCCCCCCCCCCCCCCCCCCCCCCCCCCCCCCCCCCCCCCCCCCCAGGAGATCAATATGCATGTGTTTTAGTTGTGTGACTAGATATATCGATAATGGTGTAAAATTAAGAATACTGTTCTGACAAACGTACCTAGTCCTGTCTTTGAGATCTGCTCCTTTCGGACGTCATCATGTGAATGTTCTCGCAAACGTAGTATGCACACAGATCATTTCCCGACGCCTGCTTCAGGGCCTTTACGAGAATGGAATTTGATCAGATAATAATTAATCAAGCATGATAATTAAAGCCCCCCCCCCCCCCCCCCCCCCCCCCCCCCCCCCCCCCCCCCCCCCCCCCCCCCCCCCCCCCCCCCCCCCCCCCCCCCCCCCCCCCCCCCCCCCCCCCCCCCCCCCCCCCCCCCCCCCCCCCCCCCCCCCCCCCCAAATGACGAACTAATTAAATAGGCCGAGATATAGTTAATAATGATTGAAATTACCTGTTGACTATCCCCTTCACGATGGTGTAGTCACTTGCTTTCTTAAGTAGTGAGTCTAGTACTTCAACTGTTCCTTCATCAACTTTAATGATTAACAAGATCCAGTGAAATCTGCATGCACACACGTTTGCATGTCTTAATTAAGCGGGCATATGTAAGCAAAAACATGTAGCTAGCTACCCCCCCCCCCCCCCCCCCCCCCCCCCCCCCCCCCCCCCCCCCCCCCCCCCCCCCCCCCCCCCCCCCCCCCCCCCCCCCCCCCCCCCCCCCCCCCCCCCCCCCCCCCCCCCCCCCCCCCCCCCCCCCCCCCCCCCCCCCCCCCCCCCCCCCCCCCCCCCCCCCCCCCCCCCCCCCCCCCCCCCCCCCCCCCCCCCCCCCCCCCCCCCCCCCCCCCCCCCCCCCCCCCCCCCCCCCCCCCCCCCCCCCCCCCCCCCCCCCCCCCCCCCCCCCCCCCCCCCCCCCCCCCCCCCCCCCCCCCCCCCCCCCCCCCCCCCCCCCCCCCCCCCCCCCCCCCCCCCCCCCCCCCCCCCCCCCCCCCCCCCCCCCCCCCCCCCCCCCCCCCCCCCCCCCCCCCCCCCCCCCCCCCCCCCCCCCCCCCCCCCCCCCCCCCCCCCCCCCCCCCCCCCCCCCCCCCCCCCCCCCCCCCCCCCCCCCCCCCCCCCCCCCCCCCCCCCCCCCCCCCCCCCCCCCCCCCCCCCCCCCCCCCCCCCCCCCCCCCCCCCCCCCCCCCCCCCCCCCCCCCCCCCCCCCCCCCCCCCCCCCCCCCCCCCCCCCCCCCCCCCCCCCCCCCCCCCCCCCCCCCCCCCCCCCCCCCCCCCCCCCCCCCCCCCCCCCCCCCCCCCCCCCCCCCCCCCCCCCCCCCCCCCCCCCCCCCCCCCCCCCCCCCCCCCCCCCCCCCCCCCCCCCCCCCCCCCCCCCCCCCCCCCCCCCCCCCCCCCCCCCCCCCCCCCCCCCCCCCCCCCCCCCCCCCCCCCCCCCCCCCCCCCCCCCCCCCCCCCCCCCCCCCCCCCCCCCCCCCCCCCCCCCCCCCCCCCCGGCTGACGTGGCTGAGTTGGAGGAGGAGGAGTGGCCTGAAGCTGTGCCGGACTTGGAGGAGGAGTGGCCTGAAGCTGTGCCGGACTTGGAGGAGGACCCCCCCCCCCCCCCCCCCCCCCCCCCCCCCCCCCCCCCCCCCCCCCCCCCCCCCCCCCCCCCCCCCCCCCCCCCCCCCCCCCCTGACGCGGTGTCGGTGGCCTTCGAAAGATGATGCAATCCTTTCTCCATAGGATGATACGATGGTTGGCCTCTCCTAGTGTGTGCTCATCGTCACCTCCAGGAATGTCAAGCTCTAGCCCCGAATATTGGTCCACCACCTCATCAACCAAGACACGAGCATAGCCCGCTGGAATCGGGTTGCAATGGAAGGTTGCCTCGGGGGGATTTGTAAAAGCAAGGGCGTCCGCCACCTTCATGGATATGTTCTTCATTTTGAAGTGTAGCTCGCAGTTAGTGTTCTCCATGATGTCATCCACTGGGTAGCTATCCAGCAATGCGTCGCCCGGGGCGGAACCCACGCTGCTTCTCGGCATGGATGGGACGGTGCTATCCATTGGTGGATCATCCGCTACTGTGTCAACAGGCTTAGGAGCTGGTGGTTGAGCCATACGAATGAAGTGGTCAATTACTTCCACAGGCACTTTCTCCCTTGGCGGCGGTGGCGGTTTTGGTCCAAAATGGGCGTCGACTTCTGCCCGCACTATGGCATTGGTTTGCTCCTCGGTCCTGTCGTAAGCCCTCTCAGGAAGAGGAGTAGTGAGGTTTGGACCATATTTATATCGCTTGCCTCCGCCTGTACTTCCTGTACTATGACCTCGACTCGTACCGCTACGCACCATAGCTGCAGGGTGTCTCTTCTGCGATTGCTAAGGCGGCGGAGACGGCTGACGGGGCTGAGTTGGACGAGGAAGGGTGGCCTGAACCTGTGCCGGACTTGCAGTGGCCTGAGGTTGTGCCGGACTTGGAGGAGGAGTGGACGTCTAACGCTGTGTCAGACTTGGAGGAGGAGTGGCCTGACACTTTGCCGGACTTGGAGGAGGAGGAGTGGCCTCACGCGTTGGTGGACTTGGAGGAGCGGGAGTCTACTGACTCGGTGGTGGACTTCGACGAGGAGTCGGGTGGCGCGGTGTCAGTGGCCTTCGAAAGTGTTTTATTTCCTCCTCTATAAGCACATGCATGTCCTCGATCTCGAGGAGTTGTCCAACAGTGATGTTGAGAGTTTCAGCCTGCATTATATGCTCCTGGGTTATTACCACATCGCCCACCTCGGGAACGTAAACTGTTTGGCCACAATAATATTGGGCGCGCGTACTGTCACGTGTTGTTGGCGGCACAACAAGCGGGGGGATCGATTGCGCCGCCTGTTCTCCCAGCTGGGCAACGGTTTTCCCGCATTTTTTGACAGCTGCTTGTTGTTTGCTCGAGCGGGGGGGGGGGGGGGGGGGGGGGGGGGGGGGGGGGGGGGGGGGGGGGGGGGGGGGGGGGGGGGGGGGGGGGGGGGGGGGGGGGGGGGGGGGGGGGGGGGGGGGGGGGGGGGGGGGGGGGGGGGGGGGGGGGGGGGGGGGGGGGGGGGGGGGGGGGGGGGGGGGGGGGGGGGGGGGGGGGGGGGGGGGGGGGGGGGGGGGGGGGGGGGGGGGGGGGGGGGGGGGGGGGGGGGGGGGGGGGGGGGGGGGGGGGGGGGGGGGGGGGGGGGGGGGGGGGGGGGGGGGGGGGGGGGGGGGGGGGGGGGGGGGGGGGGGGGGGGGGGGGGGGGGGGGGGGGGGGGGGGGGGGGGGGGGGGGGGGGGGGGGGGGGGGGGGGGGGGGGGGGGGGGGGGGGGGGGGGGGGGGGGGGGGGGGGGGGGGGGGGGGGGGGGGGGGGGGGGGGGGGGGGGGGGGGGGGGGGGGGGGGGGGGGGGGGGGGGGGGGGGGGGGGGGGGGGGGGGGGGGGGGGGGGGGGGGGGGGGGGGGGGGGGGGGGGGGGGGGGGGGGGGGGGGGGGGGGGGGGGGGGGGGGGGGGGGGGGGGGGGGGGGGGGGGGGGGGGGGGGGGGGGGGGGGGGGGGGGGGGGGGGGGGGGGGGGGGGGGGGGGGGGGGGGGGGGGGGGGGGGGGGGGGGGGGGGGGGGGGGGGGGGGGGGGGGGGGGGGGGGGGGGGGGGGGGGGGGGGGGGGGGGGGGGGGGGGGGGGGGGGGGGGGGGGGGGGGGGGGGGGGGGGGGGGGGGGGGGGGGGGGGGGGGGGGGGGGGGGGGGGGGGGGGGGGGGGGGGGGGGGGGGGGGGGGGGGGGGGGGGGGGGGGGGGGGGGGGGGGGGGGGGGGGGGGGGGGGGGGGGGGGGGGGGGGGGGGGGGGGGGGGGGGGGGGGGGGGGGGGGGGGGGGGGGGGGGGGGGGGGGGGGGGGGGGGGGGGGGGGGGGGGGGGGGGGGGGGGGGGGGGGGGGGGGGGGGGGGGGGGGGGGGGGGGGGGGGGGGGGGGGGGGGGGGGGGGGGGGGGGGGGGGGGGGGGGGGGGGGGGGGGGGGGGGGGGGGGGGGGGGGGGGGGGGGGGGGGGGGGGGGGGGGGGGGGGGGGGGGGGGGGGGGGGGGGGGGGGGGGGGGGGGGGGGGGGGGGGGGGGGGGGGGGGGGGGGGGGGGGGGGGGGGGGGGGGGGGGGGGGGGGGGGGGGGGGGGGGGGGGGGGGGGGGGGGGGGGGGGGGGGGGGGGGGGGGGGGGGGGGGGGGGGGGGGGGGGGGGGGGGGGGGGGGGGGGGGGGGGGGGGGGGGGGGGGGGGGGGGGGGGGGGGGGGGGGGGGGGGGGGGGGGGGGGGGGGGGGGGGGGGGGGGGGGGGGGGGGGGGGGGGGGGGGGGGGGGGGGGGGGGGGGGGGGGGGGGGGGGGGGGGGGGGGGGGGGGGGGGGGGGGGGGGGGGGGGGGGGGGGGGGGGGGGGGGGGGGGGGGGGGGGGGGGGGGGGGGGGGGGGGGGGGGGGGGGGGGGGGGGGGGGGGGGGGGGGGGGGGGGGGGGGGGGGGGGGGGGGGGGGGGGGGGGGGGGGGGGGGGGGGGGGGGGGGGGGGGGGGGGGGGGGGGGGGGGGGGGGGGGGGGGGGGGGGGGGGGGGGGGGGGGGGGGGGGGGGGGGGGGGGGGGGGGGGGGGGGGGGGGGGGGGGGGGGGGGGGGGGGGGGGGGGGGGGGGGGTACAGCCATAAGACAGAGAGATAAGCCTTTAACAAGGCGGGACAAAACAAAAGCTAGGATCGAAAGGCGCAGGCCTCCTGCCTGGGACCTTCCGATCCTACTCCTGGTCGTCGGCTAGCTCGTAGAAGTAACCACTCTCAAGGTGGTAGTAGTAGTCGTCGGCGGGGCAGCTGTCTCAGGGGCTCCGTCATCTGGTTGCATCAAATGGATATGGGGGAAAAAGAAAGCAAAGCAACCGTGAGTACTCATCCGAAGTACTCAGCAAGCAAGGATCTACACTACATATGCAACATTATCAAAGGAAGGCTATATATGTGGACTGGGCTGCAGAAATGCCAGAGTAGAGAGAAGGTCTAGTCCTATCGAAGTCCAGCATCTTTAGCGGTCTTGTAGCAAAAGAAGAGAGTAGATCAGTACAATATGTAATAGTGGTTGTGTCAAGTAACAACCTCGCCCAGAGATCCTTCCTCGACTCCCTGCGAGAAAGCGATACCAGAGCCATCATATCCAGTTATCATCACATGTATCCAATTCTAGTTGTATCAATCGGGATACAACTCCGAGTGTCTTTTACTGTGGGACCGGCTATCGATAGATGTTTTCTTCCCTGCAGGGGTGCACCAACTTACCCACCACACTCGCTTAACTCCGGCCGGACACACTTTTCTGCTTCATGCCCGGCCTCGGCCAAACGATACGCCGTAACCCTTCCTACAGCTCAGCAGAGAGGTTCTCGTCGGTCTACCTCCTAAGCGCTCAGGGGTCTTGGGCCATCGCCCTGTGCCCTCCAGGTCGTTGCGCACACGGTGAAGCCAGGCACCACCTCTGCCTGGATGGCGCCGGTCCGTCTGTGCCGCGATGCTGAACTGGACGTCTGACAAAGCTTTCGGCTGATGCTACGATGCAGAGTGCCCATAACTGTTCCCACGTGACGGTTAGTGCTATCAGGTCAGAGGCCTGCTCGGATCAAATATCCAAATCGTTAGTGGATTAGGGGCTTGCGGAAACGAGCAGAGACTCACAATCGATGTGACCCCGTCGCCCCGTCTCGAGGACTTGTGGCAAGGGCTAAGAATGCCCGGCCACGCCTCGTATTCATCTCTCCGGTAACCTCCAGATTAACCCGTCTTCACATCACTCGCGGGTACCCCTCAGGGTCGACCCTCCTTTTCAAGTAACAGTTGTAAAGCCCAAGTATCTGTGTGTCCATAACATTTGGGGAATCCGAGGTATCACCCTCGTTGGATTCCTACTGGATGTAACTGTCAAGGTGAACTCGCAGGAATCACCCTCGATGGGTTCACACTTGAGGTGTTGCACGACAGCGTCGTTATTGGGAGTGGTGGAAGAGGAATCACCCTCGATGACCACAACCGATGAACTAACCTACAAGGTTAATATCAGAAGTGCTGACGAGGTATCACCCTCGGCACTCGATAGTAACCTAGTAGTGTCGTACAACTAAGGGGGTGATGTGCGGTGCCGGGGCCTGTCTTCGATCCCGTTGATCAGGTCTTCTGATAATCCAGCGGGGCAATTGGATCAAAATGGGGTCTCTAATGGGTCACTAACCAGCCTATACTAAGCAGTTTGGATATCAGGCAGGTATCAACAGTAGTTACAAAAACAGGCTATGCAACAGAATAGGAGCAATCAATTACAGTAGCAAAATCTAATGCAAGCATGAGAAAATAGAATGGGCGATATCGGGATGATCAAAGGGGGGGGGACTTGCCTGGTTGCTCGGCGGCAAAGGCAGGGTCGTCAGAGGCGTAGTCGATCTCCGAAGCTGCGCCGGTCTCGGAGGCTACGTCGGTACCGGGCTCTATCGGGAGAGAAGAGGGGGAGGAAACAGATAAATACAAGGCAGACAAAGTAACACAGAGCTTGCTATGCTAACGCGCAGTGCAGGGTTGCCTAAAAACATGTCTAAGTCATATTAGTTATTTTAGGATTTAAGTTGAATTTATTAACCGGTGTATATGCACTATTCACCTATCGGAAACAGGCTAAAAGTTGCGGATTCACCTCCGTCGAGGATCCCGACACGGAAATAGCAGCACGGTCAGGGGGGGGGGGGGGGGGGGGGGGGGGGGGGGGGGGGGGGGGGGGGGGGGGGGGGGGGGGGGGGGGGGGGGGGGGGGGGGGGGGGGGGGGGGGGGGGGGGGGGGGGGGGGGGGGGGGGGGGGGGGGGGGGGGGGGGGGGGGGGGGGGGGGGGGGGGGGGGGGGGGGGGGGGGGGGGGGGGGGGGGGGGGGGGGGGGGGGGGGGGGGGGGGGGGGGGGGGGGGGGGGGGGGGGGGGGGGGGGGGGGGGGGGGGGGGGGGGGGGGGGGGGGGGGGGGGGGGGGGGGGGGGGGGGGGGGGGGGGGTGTATATGCACTATTCACCTATCGGAAACAGGCTAAAAGTTGCGGATTCACCTCCGTCGAGGATCCCGACACGAAAACAGCGGCACGGTCAGCTTTGTCTCGTCGTTCTGATCAACTTTCATGTAGAAAGTTTTTTGATTCGAGCTACGGTTTATTTTCTACGATTTTCTAAAGATTTTAATATTTTCTAGAATTATTTATTTTAACAGAATTGTCGAAAATGATTTATGACATCAGCATGACATCACACTCACATCATTAGTCAACTGTGACCGTTGACTGGTCAAACCTGACCTGTGGGTCCAGTGGGACCCACAAGTCAGTTACTGAACTAATTAAACAGAATTAGTTTAAACTAATTAACCTAATTAGCAGGTGGGGCCTACTGGTCAGCGGGTGATTAGCATTTGAATTAACTAATTAATTAATTAAATGATTATTTATTTATCTAAATTCGTTTAACGAAGCGGGGCCCACATGTCATTGACACGGGACCGGCCACGTCAGCGGCTGACCGGTTCAACGGGCCCACGCGTCAGTGGCACAGCGGGCCCCACCGGTCAGTCCACGTCGGATGCTGCCGGCGTCGGCGCCGGAGAACACTCCGGTGACCAAATTTGCGGCGGCCGAATGCCGGAGTTGCTCGGAATCGAGCTACGCGGCATCATTCGCAGCGCGCTTGGGCGCGTTCGAAAGCTGAGAACGAGCCGCATCCAACTGGGCTAGCAGGACGACTCGGGGATGGCCGGAGATGGCCGGACAACGAGGTTTGGCGGAGACCGAACTATGGCGAACTCGCGCGGGTCGAAATGAGGACAAAAACGAGCGGCGCCCTACTCCTACAGCACCTACACTACGCCACAAGCACGGTGGCGCGCTCGGTGGAACGAGACGGACGATGCAGCGACGGTTACGAGCAGCACGGCGGAGCAGAGGTACGGCCATGGCAGGCGCAGTGGTTACAGCTACGGGGAGAGGCTGGGGAGAGGGGGAGGTCGTAGCGGCTACTCACCGTGCCCTGTAGGTGTGCACAAGTGGGCTCGGGGTAGCTCGACGTCGCCGAAATCGACGCCAGGGCCGCCGCTGCCGAAGGTTGAAGACGAAGAGGATCCGGCGCTGGAGTAGCTCCCGCCCTGAGATCGTCGGAGCAGACGAAGCAGTAGACATCCGCGGAGCTCATGGACACGTCAAGGCGGCGAGGAGGGCTCGATGGCCGTGGCTAGTCCTCAGCCATGGCGACGGTGGCGTTTGGGGGTGAAATGGGCGGCGGATCTGAGGCGAGAGGGGAGAAGTGGCGATGGGGAGGGAGAGAGGGAGAGTGCGGGCGACCAGGGGGAATGGATGGAGGGGCTGACCTTATCCTCCTGCCCGCCTGCCCATCGCCGTGGCGCCCTGCTGTTGGTGCAGCACGCGGCGACCACGGGGACGACGACACCGCGACGAGGAACAAGTGAGGGAGTGGGCTGGGCCGGTGCAGGGCCGCGGGTGAGTACCAGGTAGGCTTTTCCCTTTTTCCAGTTTGTCTGTTTTTCTTTTATTTATTAACAGAAGCAGTCTAGAAATAATTAGGGCTGACAAAACACTTTTGATAAATGTGGAACTAGGCCACATAAATACTTTGTGAATTATGGCACCGCCACAAAATGTTTCAAGGCAATTGGAAGTGACTAGGTATTTTTAGAAATTAAATAAGGCAAGATAAATGCTGCTGGACCACCAAAATAGAATCCATGGGAATTTTGGGAATTTTGGTGAGGTTGGTTCCAATTTTATAATTGCATTGGGATTATTTGCAACAGTAGGAACATTTTAGTTCCTGGATTTGAACAACTTTAATTTATCACTTAAAGTTTGAAAAATTCATTTGAATTGGAATTTGAAATGGATGACAATAATGATGATCAAGCACTGTTGAACAGGATAGCTTGGCATTATCAAAAGGCAATCACTGCAGCCATTACATAGGGATATTACAATTCTCCTCCACTAAAAGAAATTCTCATCCTGAGAATTTAGGAGGTAGAAGGAAAGATGTCGGGGTATTCCTTGCGAAGATCCCCCCCCCCCCCCCCCCCCCCCCCCCCCCCCCCCCCCCCCCCCCCCCCCCCCCCCCCCCCCCCCCCCCCCCCCCCCCCCCCCCCCCCCCCCCCCCCCCCCCCCCCCCCCCCCCCCCCCCCCCCCCCCCCCCCCCCCCCCCCCCCCCCCCCCCCCCCCCCCCCCCCCCCCCCCCCCCCCCCCCCCCCCCCCCCCCCCCCCCCCCCCCCCCCCCCCCCCCCCCCCCCCCCCCCCCCCCCCCCCCCCCCCCCCCCCCCCCCCCCCCCCCCCCCCCCCCCCCCCCCCCCCCCCCCCCCCCCCCCCCCCCCCCCCCCCCCCCCCCCCCCCCCCCCCCCCCCCCCCCCCCCCCCCCCCCCCCCCCCCCCCCCCCCCCCCCCCCCCCCCCCCCCCCCCCCCCCCCCCCCCCCCCCCCCCCCCCCCCCCCCCCCCCCCCCCCCCCCCCCCCCCCCCCCCCCCCCCCCCCCCCCCCCCCCCCCCCCCCCCCCCCCCCCCCCCCCCCCCCCCCCCCCCCCCCCCCCCCCCCCCCCCCCCCCCCCCCCCCCCCCCCCCCCCCCCCCCCCCCCCCCCCCCCCCCCCCCCCCCCCCCCCCCCCCCCCCCCCCCCCCCCCCCCCCCCCCCCCCCCCCCCCCCCCCCCCCCCCCCCCCCCCCCCCCCCCCCCCCCCCCCCCCCCCCCCCCCCCCCCCCCCCCCCCCCCCCCCCCCCCCCCCCCCCCCCCCCCCCCCCCCCCCCCCCCCCCCCCCCCCCCCCCCCCCCCCCCCCCCCCCCCCCCCCCCCCCCCCCCCCCCCCCCCCCCCCCCCCCCCCCCCCCCCCCCCCCCCCCCCCCCCCCCCCCCCCCCCCCCCCCCCCCCCCCCCCCCCCCCCCCCCCCCCCCCCCCCCCCCCCCCCCCCCCCCCCCCCCCCCCCCCCCCCCCCCCCCCCCCCCCCCCCCCCCCCCCCCCCCCCCCCCCCCCCCCCCCCCCCCCCCCCCCCCCCCCCCCCCCCCCCCCCCCCCCCCCCCCCCCCCCCCCCCCCCCCCCCCCCCCCCCCCCCCCCCCCCCCCCCCCCCCCCCCCCCCCCCCCCCCCCCCCCCCCCCCCCCCCCCCCCCCCCCCCCCCCCCCCCCCCCCCCCCCCCCCCCCCCCCCCCCCCCCCCCCCCCCCCCCCCCCCCCCCCCCCCCCCCCCCCCCCCCCCCCCCCCCCCCCCCCCCCCCCCCCCCCCCCCCCCCCCCCCCCCCCCCCCCCCCCCCCCCCCCCCCCCCCCCCCCCCCCCCCCCCCCCCCCCCCCCCCCCCCCCCCCCCCCCCCCCCCCCCCCCCCCCCCCCCCCCCCCCCCCCCCCCCCCCCCCCCCCATATAATGATCATTACCTGGATATCATCATGATTATTTGAAATTTTATCAATTTCCCAACAGTAATTTGTTCACCCACTGTTTGCTATTTTTCTCGAGAGAAGCCACTAGTGAAACCTACGGCCCCCGGGTCTCTTCTTTAATATATTTGATTTCAAGATCTGTTTTGCTATTCGCTCTTTTCTTTATTTACAACTTTTATTTTTCAGATCTATATTTCCAAAAACCCAAAAATACCTTGCTGCAATTTATTCTTATTTATTTTATTTGGCGTTCGATCTATCAAATTATTACAACTCTCTCACGTCTGTTTGCCAATTTCTGGCGCCGTTACCCGAAGGGATTGACAACCCCTTTAATACGTCGGGTTGCGAGTGTTTGTTATTTGTGTGCAGGGGCTGTTTATGTTGTGTTGCTTGATTCTCCTACTGGTTCGATAACCTTGGTCTCATCACTGAGAGAAATACCTACCGCTGCTGTGCTGCATCACCCCTTCCTCTTTGGGGAAATACCGACGTAGTTCAAGCCGCTATCAATGATATGCTGAACTCCAGGTGATATGAGTTCCCATAGCTTCTTGGAAACTTTCCCAGAACTTTGAGGTGAAAAGACCGCCAAGGTCCGAACTGATCTCCTTCGGAATACCATGGAGTGATACAATTCTGGAGATATATAACTCTGCTAACTGACTAGCAGTGATCGTCTCTTTGACAGGCAGAAAGTGTGCAACTTTAGAAAGTTGGTCGACGACGACAAGAATAGCATCGTGACCCTTCTGTGACTTGGGAAGGCCAGTAATGAAATCCATCTAAACCTTATCCCATTTCCATAGAGGAATAGGAAGTGGTTGGAGAATCCCAGCAGGCTTCTGATGTTCTACTTTCACGCGACAACAAACATCACATTCAGCAACATATCGAGCAATATCCTGCTTCATTCTAGACCACCAGTACCTTTGTCGAAGATCACGATACATTTTGGTGCTACCCGGATGAATAGACAGAAGTGTATCATGTGCCTCCTTCATGACCTTGTCAGTCATTAGCTCGAAGCGAGGTACGACAATGTGGTCTCTGAAGTACAAGGTTCCATCTTCAGACAGCGAGAAATCCCTTTACTTTTCAAGGTGAAGATCTTTCTTCATGAGATCAATTTCAACATCTTTAGCTTGCGCACTTTTAACAGCCTTCTCAAGGTCTGGTTCAACAACCAAGGTTTTTAGGTATCCTTGAGGAACTATCTCGATATTTAGCTTTCGAAGCTCTTCATGCAGAAGTGGTTGCTCTAGCTGGACTTCAAGTTCACAGCAATAGGATTTACGGCTCAATGCATCAGCCATTACATTAGCCTTGCCAGGGGTATAAGAAATACCCAAATCATAGTCCGTAATGGTCTCCATCCATCTTTGCTGACGGAGGTTCAGAGATGGCTGAGTGAATAAGTACTTCAGATTTTTATGATCCGTGTAGATCTCACAACGATTACCGAGGAGGTAATGTCGCCACAACTTCAATGCATAGATGACCACAGCTAGTTCTAGATCATGTACTGGATAGTTCTCCTCATGCGGGCGCAACTGTCGAGAGCCATAGGCAATCACTTTACGCTCTTGCATTAGGACACAGCCTAATCCTTCACGGGAGGCATCATAATAAATCACGAAGTCTTTGCGAGAATCTGGAGGAGCAAGTACTGGGGCAGATGTCAGCTTGTCCTTGAGTGTTTGAAAACCTTCCTGACATTTTTCTGTCCACTCAAACTTAACGCCCTTGTGAAGTAGATCAGTCAATGGCTTAGCAATCTTTAAGAAATTCTTGACAAAGCGACGGTAATAGCTTGCAAGGCTGAGAAAACTTCTGACTTGCTTGACATTCTTCGGTGGAGTCCATTCCAGAATAGCTTGAACTCGTTCCGGGTTAATGGCAATGCCAGGGGGGGGGGGGGGGGGGGGGGGGGGGGGGGGGGGGGGGGGGGGGGGGGGGGGGGGGGGGGGGGGGGGGGGGGGGGGGGGGGGGGGGGGGGGGGGGGGGGGGGGGGGGGGGGGGGGGGGGGGGGGGGGGGGGGGGGGGGGGGGGGGGGGGGGGGGGGGGGGGGGGGGGGGGGGGGGGGGGGGGGGGGGGGGGGGGGGGGGGGGGGGGGGGGGGGGGGGGGGGGGGGGGGGGGGGGGGGGGGGGGGGGGGGGGGGGGGGGGGGGGGGGGGGGGGGGGGGGGGGGGGGGGGGGGGGGGGGGGGGGGGGGGGGGGGGGGGGGGGGGGGGGGGGGGGGGGGGGGGGGGGGGGGGGGGGGGGGGGGGGGGGGGGGGGGGGGGGGGGGGGGGGGGGGGGGGGGGGGGGGGGGGGGGGGGGGGGGGGGGGGGGGGGGGGGGGGGGGGGGGGGGGGGGGGGGGGGGGGGGGGGGGGGGGGGGGGGGGGGGGGGGGGGGGGGGGGGGGGGGGGGGGGGGGGGGGGGGGGGGGGGGGGGGGGGGGGGGGGGGGGGGGGGGGGGGGGGGGGGGGGGGGGGGGGGGGGGGGGGGGGGGGGGGGGGGGGGGGGGGGGGGGGGGGGGGGGGGGGGGGGGGGGGGGGGGGGGGGGGGGGGGGGGGGGGGGGGGGGGGGGGGGGGGGGGGGGGGGGGGGGGGGGGCTCTAGCAGGGGGTATTCCTGGAAGTTCTTCTGGAAAGACATCTTGAAAATCACGAACAACTGGAATGTTCTCGATGCCTTCAAGAGGTGAGGCATTCAAAGCATTCAGAGCATAAATCTGAGCTTCGGCGTTCTGAGCTGTTCGAGCTGAGTATCTGACGGTTTGGCCGAAAGGGTGTGTGATGCGGACTGTTTTAGTGGCACAGTCAATCAAAGCTTTATCAGGCTTCAACCAGTCCATACCCAGAATAATGTCTATGTTGGAGGTCTTGAGAGCAATGAGAGAAACGGGGAACATCAATCCTCCAATCACAATGTGGTTACCGTGGCTTACCATGGTAGTTTGCCAATTAGCCTCGGGTGACTGGATTACCAACGGGGTGGACATCTCCTCGAAAGTTATATCATGACTTCACGCAAACTTTCGGACATGAAGGAGTGCGATGCTCCAGAATCAAAGAGGACTGAAGCTGGGATTGAATTCACTAGAAGGGTGCCCATCACAATTTTGGTGTCCTGTCGAGCTTCTTCGATCTTGACATGGTTGACATGAACAAGCTGACTAGCAGGTGGTCTGGCATTACGATTCCTGGAATGATGGGTTCGATGGCCCTTCCTACGACCAACAGGAGGTCGTGTTGCACTCTGAGGCTGACCCTGGCGACAGTTGAGAGCAACGTGCCCTGGTTGTCCACACTTGTGGCATAAACCATCATTATGGGGAGGTCCCATAACATTATGCTGTCCACTTTGACTTATGAGCTATCTAGGCGGCGCAGGTAGACGAGGTGCAACATAAGAAGGTCTTGGTGCAGGGGTAGGTCGGTGATGTACATAGTGCGGAATCCACACTCGACGTTTCTGAACTGGCTGACCCGAGGATGAGCCAACATCACGAGTGTGTTTGAGCGACTCCTGATACTTAGCCAGACCAGTTTCAACTCGGTAGGCTTGACTGACAAGCGTTGCAAAGTCCTCACAATCAATGACAACAAGTGCGAGCTGTATATCGGAACGCAGTCCTTCACGGAATTTCTCCTGCTTGCGAGCATCAGTGTCGACGTCATCTGCAGCATAGCCGGATAATTCGAGAAATTTTCTCTGATATTCATCCACAGTCAATTTTCCCTGTGTAAGTTTGTGGAACTCCTGCTTCTTCTGATCGATCAGACCTGGAGGAATGTACTGTGCACGAAAAGCTGACTGAAATTCCTGCCAAGTGGGTACAGATTCAGCAGGCATCATACCCTTGTGGCTTTCCCACCATTGAGCAGCTGACCCTTTAAGTGAAATGTCCCAAAGGTGACGTAACTATCAGGGGCCACATTAGCTGACTCCATCTCAAACAGGATGTCTCGGAGCCAGTCATCAGCATCCATAGGATTGGTGGAGTTGCGGAAAACAGACGGGTTGAGGCGCACAAATTCTAGCAGAGTTATTGGAGCAGTCTGTTGCTGAGCATTCTGAGTTGGGAACTGAGCCAATACTCCGGTCATAAACTGACGGTTGAGTTCAAACTGTTGACGGTTGAGTTCAAGCTGCTGCATCATGGCGGCAATATAGGGTGGAGGTGGAGGATCGTCAGCCATGCTGCCAAATCAACAGAGGCGGTTTAGCAAGAAAAATTGCATGTGTATGGAGTTATTGATGATGTAACATGGAGAATGAATAAGAAGGGCATTAGATATGTAATAGTAGTTGTTGAAGACATACCAATCCATGCACAGAATTAGATTCAAACGGATAGTTCGTGCTCGGAAACGCTCACAGCTAGAAAAACTAGGCGGCGCGCAGGCACGCGGTAAGGAAGTACACAACGAGACATAGCAAAGGCTACATCAACATCGGAGAAAACTGCTGGAGCGAGGAATCTGCAAGTGACAACATAGGGTGCCCTCGATAAAAGGATCCTGCAAGCAGAACCTGGCCCACAATCTTGAAGAAAGGGGGGTAATTTCAGAACTTCGGGTGGATGTGATCACGAGAACCTAATGTTGGAGTTAGTAAAATTTTAACCCGAAAGGAAGAAAGATCAGAGTCCCAGAGTATAGACGAGGAATAAAAGATACTAATACCACCCAATGGCAACGTGGGCCCGTAAGCCACACAGCCATGTTAGCAAAATGGTTTTTGAAAGACTAGACTCAACTTCGGCTAAGGAGTTGGAAAGGGGATTCCTAGAGGCAGTCGGCTCTGATACCAACCTGTGACGCCCCCGGTTTAATCGTGCACTAATCATACACGCAAATGCACACGATCAAGCCTAAGGACTCACTTGAAGATATCACAACACAACTCTAAAACATAAATAAAGGCATACAAGCATTATATTACAAGCCAGGGCCTCGAGGGCTCAAATACATAAGCTTGATGCCAAACAAGCATCAGCAGAAGCGTTAGATATCTGAGTACAGACATAAGACAGAGAGATAAGCCTTTAACAAGGCAGGACAAAACAAAAGCTACGATCGAAAGGCGCAGGCCTCCTGCCTGGGACCCTCTGATCCTACTCCTAGTCGTTGGCTAGCTCGTAGAAGTAACCACTCTCGAGGTGGTAGCAGTAGTCGTTGGCGGGGCAGCTGTCTTAGGGGCTCCGTCATCTGGTTGCATCAAATGGATATGGGGGAAAAAGAAAGCAAAGCAACCGTGAGTACTCATCCGAAGTACTCAGCAAGCAAGGATCTACACTACATATGCAACATTATCAAAAGAAGGCTGTATATGTGGACTGGGCTGCAGAAATGCTAGAGTAGAGAGAAGGCCTAGTCCTATCGAAGTCTAGCATCTTCAGCGGTCTTGCAGCAATAGACGAGAGTAGATTAGTACAATATGTAATAGTGGTTGTGTCAAGTAACAGCCTTGCCCAGAGATCCTTCCTCGACTCCCTGTGAGAAAGCGATCCCGGAGCCATCATATCCAGTTATCATCACAGGTATCCAGTTCTAGTTGTATCGATCGAGATACAACTCCGAGTGTCCTTTACCGTGGGACCGGCTATCGATAGATGTTTTCTTCCCTACAGGGGTCCACCAACTTACCCACCACACTCGCTTAACTCCGGCCGGACACACTTTCCTAGTTCATGCCCGGCCTCGGCCAAACGATACACCGGGGGGGGGGGGGGGGGGGGGGGGGGGGGGGGGGGGGGGGGGGGGGGGGGGGGGGGGGGGGGGGGGGGGGGGGGGGGGGGGGGGGGGGGGGGGGGGGGGGGGGGGGGGGGGGGGGGGGGGGGGGGGGGGGGGGGGGGGGGGGGGGGGGGGGGGGGGGGGGGGGGGGGGGGGGGGGGGGGGGGGGGGGGGGGGGGGGGGGGGGGGGGGGGGGGGGGGGGGGGGGGGGGGGGGGGGGGGGGGGGGGGGGGGGGGGGGGGGGGGGGGGGGGGGGGGGGGGGGGGGGGGGGGGGGGGGGGGGGGGGGGGGGGGGGGGGGGGGGGGGGGGGGGGGGGGGGGGGGGGGGGGGGGGGGGGGGGGGGGGGGGGGGGGGGGGGGGGGGGGGGGGGGGGGGGGGGGGGGGGGGGGGGGGGGGGGGGGGGGGGGGGGGGGGGGGGGGGGGGGGGGGGGGGGGGGGGGGGGGGGGGGGGGGGGGGGGGGGGGGGGGGGGGGGGGGGGGGGGGGGGGGGGGGGGGGGGGGGGGGGGGGGGGGGGGGGGGGGGGGGGGGGGGGGGGGGGGGGGGGGGGGGGGGGGGGGGGGGGGGGGGGGGGGGGGGGGGGGGGGGGGGGGGGGGGGGGGGGGGGGGGGGGGGGGGGGGGGGGGGGGGGGGGGGGGGGGGGGGGGGGGGGGGGGGGGGGGGGGGGGGGGGGGGGGGGGGGGGGGGGGGGGGGGGGGGGGGGGGGGGGGGGGGGGGGGGGGGGGGGGGGGGGGGGGGGGGGGGGGGGGGGGGGGGGGGGGGGGGGGGGGGGGGGGGGGGGGGGGGGGGGGGGGGGGGGGGGGGGGGGGGGGGGGGGGGGGGGGGGGGGGGGGGGGGGGGGGGGGGGGGGGGGGGGGGGGGGGGGGGGGGGGGGGGGGGGGGGGGGGGGGGGGGGGGGGGGGGGGGGGGGGGGGGGGGGGGGGGGGGGGGGGGGGGGGGGGGGGGGGGGGGGGGGGGGGGGGGGGGGGGGGGGGGGGGGGGGGGGGGGGGGGGGGGGGGGGGGGGGGGGGGGGGGGGGGGGGGGGGGGGCTCGAGCTTAAGGAAGAAATCGATAAGTCACTTAAGAAGGGTTTCATCCGCCCCAGTTCCTCTGCTTGGGGAGCACATTCCCTCTTTGTCAAGAAGAAGGATGGTACGAATCGGTTGGTTCAAGATTACCGACCTATTAACTAAGCAACAATTCAGAACAAGTATCCGCTTCCCAGAATCAACGATCTGTATGATCAACTTGCTGGTTCATTAGTATTCTCTAAGCTTGATTTGAGATTGGGATACCACCAGATCCGAGTTCATGAAGAGGATATTCGGAAGACAGCCTTCGTTACTCGCTATGGTTCTTACGAGTACACTGTCATGTCCTTCGGCTTAACCAATGCTCCAGCAACCTTCTCCAGGTTAATGAACTACATCTTCATGGATTATCTCGACAAATTCATCATGGTTTATCTAGATGATATTCTGGTATATTCGAAGAATGAAGAAGAACATGCCGAACATCTTTGGCTTGTACTGGAGAAGCTGCGTGAACATCAACTGTATGCCAAGTACTCAAAATGCGAGTTCTGGTTATCTGAAGTGACATATCTCGGCCATGTGATTTCCAAAGATGGCATTGCCATTAACCCGGAACGAGTTCAAGCTATTCTGGAATGGACTCCACTGAAGAATGTCAAGCAAGTCAGAAGTTTTCTCAGCCTTGCAAGCTATTACCGTCGCTTTGTCGAGAATTTCTTAAAGATTGCTAAGGGGGGGGGGGGGGGGGGGGGGGGGGGGGGGGGGGGGGGGGGGGGGGGGGGGGGGGGGGGGGGGGGGGGGGGGGGGGGGGGGGGGGGGGGGGGGGGGGGGGGGGGGGGGGGGGGGGGGGGGGGGGGGGGGGGGGGGGGGGGGGGGGGGGGGGGGGGGGGGGGGGGGGGGGGGGGGGGGGGGGGGGGGGGGGGGGGGGGGGGGGGGGGGGGGGGGGGGGGGGGGGGGGGGGGGGGGGGGGGGGGGGGGGGGGGGGGGGGGGGGGGGGGGGGGGGGGGGGGGGGGGGGGGGGGGGGGGGGGGGGGGGGGGGGGGGGGGGGGGGGGGGGGGGGGGGGGGGGGGGGGGGGGGGGGGGGGGGGGGGGGGGGGGGGGGGGGGGGGGGGGGGGGGGGGGGGGGGGGGGGGGGGGGGGGGGGGGGGGGGGGGGGGGGGGGGGGGGGGGGGGGGGGGGGGGGGGGGGGGGGGGGGGGGGGGGGGGGGGGGGGGGGGGGGGGGGGGGGGGGGGGGGGGGGGGGGGGGGGGGGGGGGGGGGGGGGGGGGGGGGGGGGGGGGGGGGGGGGGGGGGGGGGGGGGGGGGGGGGGGGGGGGGGGGGGGGGGGGGGGGGGGGGGGGGGGGGGGGGGGGGGGGGGGGGGGGGGGGGGGGGGGGGGGGGGGGGGGGGGGGGGGGGGGGGGGGGGGGGGGGGGGGGGGGGGGGGGGGGGGGGGGGGGGGGGGGGGGGGGGGGGGGGGGGGGGGGGGGGGGGGGGGGGGGGGGGGGGGGGGGGGGGGGGGGGGGGGGGGGGGGGGGGGGGGGGGGGGGGGGGGGGGGGGGGGGGGGGGGGGGGGGGGGGGGGGGGGGGGGGGGGGGGGGGGGGGGGGGGGGGGGGGGGGGGGGGGGGGGGGGGGGGGGGGGGGGGGGGGGGGGGGGGGGGGGGGGGGGGGGGGGGGGGGGGGGGGGGGGGGGGGGGGGGGGGGGGGGGGGGGGGGGGGGGGGGGGGGGGGGGGGGGGGGGGGGGGGGGGGGGGGGGGGGGGGGGGGGGGGGGGGGGGGGGGGGGGGGGGGGGGGGGGGGGGGGGGGGGGGGGGGGGGGGGGGGGGGGGGGGGGGGGGGGGGGGGGGGGGGGGGGGGGGGGGGGGGGGGGGGGGGGGGGGGGGGGGGGGGGGGGGGGGGGGGGGGGGGGGGGGGGGGGGGGGGGGGGGGGGGGGGGGGGGGGGGGGGGGGGGGGGGGGGGGGGGGGGGGGGGGGGGGGGGGGGGGGGGGGGGGGGGGGGGGGGGGGGGGGGGGGGGGGGGGGGGGGGGGGGGGGGGGGGGGGGGGGGGGGGGGGGGGGGGGGGGGGGGGGGGGGGGGGGGGGGGGGGGGGGGGGGGGGGGGGGGGGGGGGGGGGGGGGGGGGGGGGGGGGGGGGGGGGGGGGGGGGGGGGGGGGGGGGGGGGGGGGGGGGGGGGGGGGGGGGGGGGGGGGGGGGGGGGGGGGGGGGGGGGGGGGGGGGGGGGGGGGGGGGGGGGGGGGGGGGGGGGGGGGGGGGGGGGGGGGGGGGGGGGGGGGGGGGGGGGGGGGGGGGGGGGGGGGGGGGGGGGGGGGGGGGGGGGGGGGGGGGGGGGGGGGGGGGGGGGGGGGGGGGGGGGGGGGGGGGGGGGGGGGGGGGGGGGGGGGGGGGGGGGGGGGGGGGGGGGGGGGGGGGGGGGGGGGGGGGGGGGGGGGGGGGGGGGGGGGGGGGGGGGGGGGGGGGGGGGGGGGGGGGGGGGGGGGGGGGGGGGGGGGGGGGGGGGGGGGGGGGGGGGGGGGGGGGGGGGGGGGGGGGGGGGGGGGGGGGGGGGGGGGGGGGGGGGGGGGGGGGGGGGGGGGGGGGGGGGGGGGGGGGGGGGGGGGGGGGGGGGGGGGGGGGGGGGGGGGGGGGGGGGGGGGGGGGGGGGGGGGGGGGGGGGGGGGGGGGGGGGGGGGGGGGGGGGGGGGGGGGGGGGGGGGGGGGGGGGGGGGGGGGGGGGGGGGGGGGGGGGGGGGGGGGGGGGGGGGGGGGGGGCTGTTGACGGTTGAGTTCAAGCTGCTGCATCATGGCGGCAATATAGGGTGGAGATGGAGGATCGTCAGCCATGCTGCCAAATCAACAGGGGCGGTTTAGCAAGAAAAATTGCATGTGTATGGAGTTATTCATGATGTAACATGGAGAATGAATAAGAGGGGCATTAGATATGTAATAGTAGTTGTTGAAGACATACCAATCCATGCACAGAATTAGATTCAAACGGATAGTTCGTGCCCGGAAATGCTCACAGCTAGAAAAACTAGGCGGCGCGCAGGCACGCGGTAAGGAAGTACACAACGAGACATAGCAAAGGCTACATCAACATCGGAGAAAACTGCTGGAGCGAGGAATCTGCAAATGACAACACAGGGTGCCCTCGATAAAAGGATCCTGCAAGCAGAACCTGGCCCACAATCTTGAAGAAAGGGGGGTAATTTCAGAACTCCGGGTGGATGTGATCACGAGAACCTAATGTTGGAGTTAGTAAAATTTTAACCCGAAAGGAAGAAAGATCAGAGTCCCATAGTATAGACGAGGAATAAAAGATACTAATACCACCCAATGGCAACGTGGGCCCGTAAGCCACACAGCCATGTTAGCAAAATGGTTTTTGAAAGACTAGACTCAACTTCGGCTAAGGAGTTGGAAAGGGGATTCCTAGAGGCAGTCGGCTCTGATACCAACCTGTGACGCCCCCGGCTTAATCGTGCACTAATCATACACGCAAATGCACACGATCAAGCCTAAGGACTCACTTGAAGATATCACAACACAACTCTAAAACATAAATAAAGGCATACAAGCATTATATTACAAGCCAGGGCCTCGAGGGCTCAAATACATAAGCTTGATGCCAAACAAGCATCAGCAGAAGCGTTAGATATCTGAGTACAGGCATAAGACAGAGAGATAAGCCTTTAACAAGGCAGGACAAAACAAAAGCCACGATCGAAAGGCGCAGGCCTCCTGCCTGGGACCGTCCGATCCTACTCCTAGTCGTCGGCTAGCTCGTAGAAGTAACCACTCTCGAGGTGGTAGCAGTAGTCGTTGGCGGGGCAGCTGTCTCAGGGGCTCCGTCATCTGGTTGCATCAAATGGATATG